>PVJH01011731.1:0-67921 GCA_004026705.1 Nesogale talazaci | reverse complement strand
TCCCACACAGTGATTCAGAGTTATTCTCTGGATTCACTGGGAGGAGGCGGGTTTTCCTGCACAGTGCTCTGGGGAGGGACAGACTCTTTACCAGGCTATTTTATGACAACACAATTATCCTAATTAACAGCTACCCTGAGATCCCGATGAGCTTCCAACACGCGTTGGAGCCCTGGCATCTCAGCTCAGGAGACAGGTGTGACTGCAGCAATGCTGGGGATCGGTCTGCTGGGGCTGGAGTGGGCTGGCGGGGGGGGGGGGCGGTTGTTGAGGCTAAAGGAGCCAGCACCCCGACTTGATCATGGCCTTTCTGGCTAGCAAGCTTTCAAGATGCCACGTTAACACTGGCCTTCCAAAATGAGTTTCAGTGATGTCAAGTCCAGTGACTAGAGCCAGTTCCTGCATTCCCAAGTCTGGGATACAAACGGCTCCACCAAGCCCTGCCCTTCCCATTCCTTCCTCCTTCCCCATCTCCACCTGTCCTTGCACGGCACAAAGGTCACCAAACTGCACTACAGCTGTGACCACAATGGGTCCGGTGTTCTGGGACATTGCTCAGGGCCTGGTGTGTACCTGAAG
This sequence comes from Nesogale talazaci, assembly GCA_004026705.1. Taxonomy (NCBI): domain Eukaryota; kingdom Metazoa; phylum Chordata; class Mammalia; order Afrosoricida; family Tenrecidae; genus Nesogale; species Nesogale talazaci. The sequence continues at coordinate 67,342 of PVJH01011731.1, read as the reverse complement.
CCATTAAACAAAGGCCAGGGTGGGAGGCGACTAGAGGTCCAAGTTCAGGGCCGTTAGGTGGCGCTGCCACAGCCAGCAGCCAAAACGAGACCACTGTTTCCGGCTGGGAGGAAGTCTTGGAGTCTGCGGGCAAGGAACCAGAGAGGACACGCAAGACCAAGGTTGCCTGTTGACTGCTCAAGCTGCCATTTGTGCCTCCCGGCCTGGCTAGTGTGTGTCGAGGCTCACACCTGAGCCAGGCCTCCCAGAGGCAGATCTGCTCCTGGTGCACTTGGACTAGTAAACACTGGGGTGTGTGTAAACTGAGGAGCAGGTGTGGATGTCAGCCAGCTGAGAAGGAGGGGGCTCAAGGGTCCCTCGGCCTTCTGGTGGAGAGGTGGGGAGGAGGGTTCATGGGCCTCACCTGGGCCAGGATGAGAAAGCGCACGGGCAGGGGCCCAAGTGGTATGAGTGAGCCCTAAGGTTAGAACTCACTCACTGTCATCGAGTCAATGCTCCCTCTGTGGGTTTCTGAGACCACAACTGTTTGCAGGAGCAGACAGTCCAGTCTTTCTCCCTGGGGCTACTGGTGGTTTCAAACTGCCGGCGCTGCCACCAGGGGAGCCACAGAGTGAGAGGAGGAGCCCACCAAACGCAGACTGGTTGACGTGTGTACAACAAGGTTAGGGGCCATCCAGCTGCCCCGGCTCACCATGGCCACATGCATAAGGAACAAAACTCTGCCTGTGACCAGTTGTGGCTGGGGCTGTTGTGATCCCTATGGCTTCCATTGCTTCATTATCAGAAGTGGATCACCAGGCCTTTTTTCCTAGTTTGCCTTCGTTTGGAAGCTTGGCTGAAATATATTCTGCATGATAGCAACACTCAAGTCTCCACTGACGGAGGGGTGGTGACTAAACCGAAGGTACACCGATAGGGAATCAAACCCAAGTCTGCTGCAAAGAGGAAAACTGACTGTTAAACAGCAAGTGCCTGCCACAGAGCAGGATCAAAAACACTTCACAAGCACCCTATTGTTTAAAGCAGGGGTCCTCAAACTTTTTAAACAAGGGGCCCTTGTTTTTAAACAATGTCCCTCAGGCCATTGGAGGGTTAGGCTATAGTTAAAAAAGCAACAACTCTGAACAAACACACTGGGGGCCTGGGATGATTGACTGCTAAGCGGGGTAGGCAGCAGCGGAAAAATACCTGGCGGCCGGATAAATACTCGGTGGGCTGCATGTGGCTCACACGCCGTGAGTTGAGGACGTTTGCTTGAAAGCTTCCAGGCAGTCAGCTAATGCAACTACTGGCTTCCCCTCAGCCAGAGCAAAGAATAGAGAGCAAAGGCTGAAGAAACAATGAGGAGTCCTAAGGACTAAGAGACCACATGCACCACAGCCTCCTCTTGCCTGAGACCAGAAGAACTAGATGGTGCCCAGCTACTACTCCGGACTATTCTGGTGAGGATCACAACACACAGTTTTGGATAAAGAGGGGAAAAAGAAGTATAATACAATTCAAAAAAATCATAGAAAAAGACAAGCTTTACTGGTCTGACAGAGATTGGTGGAGCCCCAGAATCAGTGGCTCTTAGATACCCTTTACACCTGGATGTGAAAACAACCCCCCCCCCCCAAATAAACTTTCAGTCAAACAACTGACAGGTTAATACAGTGAATACATTTACCCATGAGGAATGTACTTCTCAGTACAATCACACAAGAGCAGAGAGGGAGTACCTGCTTTAGGACAAAAGCCAGGAGGCAGAAGGGGGCAGTGAGGAAGGTCTAACAGAGGCCGAGGAGGAGTGCTGTCACACCGAGATCTGCAAGTCACGTCATGTCACGAAATAAAATGTGTTGTGGAACACAAAACCATAATGAAAGGGGCCTGAATGATCAAAGCCCCATTGGGCAGTACAGGCCCTCCAAGAGGTGTCTTCATCAGGGTTCCCCAACCAGTGCCATTAGGAGTTGGGTAACAGCACTACCTCCCCCTCTGCCTCCTGCTTACCAAGCTTCTTCTGATGATAATGTGGCTTCCCATGTGGTTCGGTCTCAGGGCAGAGTCTGTGCGCAGGGCTGGCGTCCACGTGAATGGCGCAGCTTGCTTGCAATTAATGCACTGGCACTTTGGGTACAGACATCAGCCTCTGGGAGCTACAATCCTGAGTTCACCTTGGACATACTGACAGGCTCTGGGCATGTTCACCGATCTGCTTCTTGAGCTTTCAGTGCTGCAGGCCTGAGGGGTGCTGGCTGACACACCACGAGGTGATGCCACACGCCGGGATTCTGCCTGAATGACTAGCAAACTTCTCCCCAGCAGGCCCTGGAGCTCCACAGACACACAGGATTTTGTATCTGGCGAGTCTGGGGGTGGCAGACTCATACCATGCTCTGTCATACCATGGGATGTCCCACCTGGGTGAGCAAACTCAGTTGCTCGGCACACTGTTGTGGGTCGCAGCCATTCTGAGGTATCTTGGAAGAAAGACTTCTGAAAAGTCACCCCGTGAGAACCTTGTAGGGTGCTTCTTCCAGGGCATGGCCTGCTCCCAAGACTTCTGGCACAGACTCGGCTCCCTGTCATTTCTTCCCTGTCCTCGGAAAGGCTCTCTGAGCTACCTCAAGCATGGAGCGTGATTTCAAAGGCCGTCACAGGCTCTTCCTAGATCTAGCTCCAAGGAACAATAGCTCCATCTCCAATTATGCAGCCTTTTTATCACTTCCTTCTAAGACATGGGCCAGCTCAGGGTTGTGTGACTACGTAGGAACACATTCAAAGCACCGAGGGAAAAAGGAGGGCTGCTGCGCCCTGAAAGGCTTGCTTGCTACTGGGTTTGGGGACTCTCCTCCCTGCACCCACAACACACACACACACACACACACACACACACACACACACACACACACGGCATTGATTATGAGAAGAGGGAGGGGCACATGCTGGGCAGGTCTGAAAGCATGGCATAGGTCAAGGTGGGAGGTGCCCCTTTGTCACACTGGCCTCCTGCTGTATCACTGTCCTGCGGAAATCGCACAATAAAGCATGTCTGGAGAAAGGGGCCCTGCAGTGGGGGGAGCGCCTGAGAGAAACGGGGGTGTGGGCCAGGGCCACACTCCTAACAGTCCAACAACGTGTCAAGAGCACAGAGTGCTGTCAGTGTGTGTGCACCCACCTGCAGGTGCCAGATGTCTCTTCGGTAAAACCCTGCAGCAGGGTGCAGCCAGACAAAGCACGTGCTCATCCCCCCTCCCAACTCTTCACCTCGCTCACAGCAAACTGAGGCGCCCCCACCTCCCGCCATAAAGCTACTCCTCGGGATCCCCTAGCCCACACCTCATGATTGCTGCTCAGTGGCTCACCCAGCCTTGAAGTAGTGCTGCTTTAGGAAGATATGGAGATTCTCCCTGCTACTCCCGATTTCCGAGTCTGGGGTGCTGGCTGGAATTTTTCCCAGGCCTCTCATTAGGATCTCGCACCCATCCTATGGGAGAGCTGCTACTGCTATCCCCGTTTCCCAGATTGGGAAATGAGGCTCAACAGGCTGCGTGCAGGGCCACACAGCCAGTGAGTGGTAGATCTGGGTTCGGCTCTGCTCCCCCCATCCCTCCCCACCACCTACCATTAAATCCATTCGGACTTGCAGTGACCCCACAGGACAGAGTGGAAGAAAGTTCTGGAAATCCTCCTTTCCCAACTCGCCACCCCACAGGCCACTGTGGCCCCAGGCCCCCACCTGCTTTGGCGAACTTGTCTGCCAACTCCCGCCTGACCGACTCAGTGAGGTTGAAATAGTCGTCCTCTTCGTCGATGCTCTGGAGGAAGAGTGGGATGTGCTGGAAGATGATGGCATGCTGGCACGTGCGCTGCCCTGCGACCCTTAGCTGCTCCTCCAGCCACTGGTCCTGGGCCTGCTTCAAGGTGGGGCACCTGGACGCATCGAACCAGAGCTGGGAGTTGAGGACAAGGAAGAAGACGCCCCCGACCCAGAAGCTGAAATAGTCATCTCCCCAGGTCTGGCAGAACTCGGAGATGGACTCGGCGGTGGGACTGTTGCCAATGTCATGGTTGCCACTGACGAAGACCAGTGGGATCTCGCTGTGCACATCCTTGAGCACCCGCTGCAGGTCCTCCGTCTGCTCTTTCCGCCACGGCGTCCCTGCAAGAGCAAGGCCAGATCTGAGAGGGCTGAAGGCTACGTGTGCACGCACTAACCCCAGATTACAGCAGACTCATCTAGAGCTCACCTCGCTGGGCCCATGGAAACTGCAGCATGTAATACCAGTAAGCAGAACAAGAGGAGACCTGGGAGCTCCTGGCTGTGCCTCTGATTTGAACTCCCATCTTGGCAAGTCTAATATCCTCATGGCCTCTGACCCACCTGAAGAAGCGAGGGTGTGAGTTCAGTCCTAACACCCAGAAATCCTTCCCTCCACAGGCTGCCATGGGTTCTCCCTCATGGCAGCCCCATGAAGATCCAAGTAGACCTGTGCTCTTCAGATCCCCAGGCCTCTCTTTATATACTCAAATGGTTCCATTTTCAGTTGCTGGCTAAGTATATTAGCTGCTTGCTCCAACAGGGACTCCAAGACTGAATCATTAGTGAAGAAACTGAATTTCTATCCCTTGTTTAGATGAAAAAATAAGTCAAAGAGCTGCACCCTTCTCCTCCTAGCTCTGAACCATCCTATGTCCTCGGTGGGGCATGTTGCTGAAGGTACACAGGAGTAAAAAGCAGCAGGATGAGAAAGGTCCCATACACGATTCTGCAAGCTCAGTGGTCCGTGAGTGGACACATGGATCAACATGCAGTTGAGCAAGTATGGGAGGGAGAGTGGGAGTACACCCTGAATACATCGACGTCTCATGGAGGATGTTTGTATATGTGTATTAACACTGCTGCACATATACCCGTGAATGTGGTGGAGTACACAGGGAGGAAAGTTGATCAAACTTTTTAGGCATAAGGAAACACCTTGAGAGCCTGGGTTACTGGGTTTGGAAGAGCAGGATCATAGTCTTATGTCACTTGACATGCACAGTTTACAAAGGCAGTTCTACATCTTACTGTGGTGGGCAGAGACTATGATTTAAGAAGCTTGTGAAGAGCCATTTAAAGGGAAAATTCTAGATATATTTTTATATGATGATGAGGAAATAAATCTATGTGCATATACTTATAAATTTAGTATTAAGATAACAGACACTGAGCCTCTACTCAAGTATTCCCTCAATGCAAGAACACTTTGTTCTATTAAACTGGTTGGAATTCCATGATTCTCACCTTCCCAACACTATTGGTAAAGACAAATGGGTGCATAAACAAATGTGGTGAAGAAAGCTGATGGTGCCAGGCTATCAAAAGATATAGCATCTAGGGTCTTAAAGGTTTCAAGGTAAACAAGGAGCCATCTATCTCAGAAGCAACAAAGTCCACATGGAACAAGCACACCAGCCTGTGTGATCAAGAGGTGTCAAAGAAATCGGGTATCAGGCATCAAAACAAACAAACAAACAAACAAAAAACCTGGCTGAGCCTCAGTGGCTCAGCCCCAGTAGTGGTTGTTTGCAGGACTGTGGCCCACTGGGATGGAGGTTCAATTCCAGCAGTGGTTCCAAAGAAGCAAAGGCTGGACCTCCTACTCCCACCACCAGAGGGCAGTGATGCCAAAAAACAACAAAAACAAAACAAAATCATATCATTGTGAATAAAGAAGAGTGACGAGTGGGTCACCAAGACCCACCCATAGGCAACTGGACATCCCCTTACAGAAGGATCATAGGAAGCAGACGAGCGAGTCAGAGTGCAGTGTAGTAACAATGAGACCTACAAGTTTCTTCTAGCTCTTAAATGCTTCCTCTCCACCACCACCACCACTATCATGATCCTAATTCTACCTTACAAATCCTGCTACACCAGAGGATGTACACTGGTACAGATAGGAAGTGCAAACACAGGAAATTTAGGACAGATGATCCCTTCAGAACCAGTGGTGACAGTGGCAATACTGGGAGGGTGGAGGGGAAGTGGGGGAGGGAGGGGGAACCAATTACAAAGATCTACATATAACTTCCTCCCTGGGGAACCAAGAGAAAAGAAGGTGAAGGGAGACCTCAGACAGTGTAAGATATGACAAAAAATAATAATTTATAAATTATCAAGGGTTCATGAGGGAGGGGGAGGATGAAGGAAGGGGGAAAATGAGAAGCTGATACCGAGGGCTTAAGTAGAGAGCAACTAGTTAGAGAATAATAAGGGCAACAAATATACAAATGTGCTTGACACAATCAATATAAGTATGGATTGTGATGAGTTGTATGAGCCCCAATAAAATGATTCAAGAGATTTTAAGAAATAAAGGACAAATATTGGCATCTCCTGATCCAGAGGAAAGAAGTGATGAAAACCAAAAGTCACAAAACAGTCCAATGGACAAGTGGGCCCCACAAACATCAGTCTCCAGAACACTGAGATAGGAGAACTAGATGGTGCCAGCTACCACTACCAACTGCTCTGAAGAAGATGACACAACAAAGGCCCAGAGAGAATGAGAGTAGGAGGAACAGAGCCCCAAATCGTAAAAGAGACTAGTCAAATAGAGACCAACAGAACCCTCAAGATTATAGCTGGACTCACTTCAGTATTTGAATAACCAACCATTTAAGGTCAAAAGGGCAGCATGTACCCAGGATCAGAGGGTTGACGAAGGAGGGTTGGAACCAGGAAACACTGGGAAGTGGGACAAGGACTGCTACATTAAGGCGGCTGAGGTGGGATATATAGCATGTATATTTATGGTTGAATGTAAAACTGATGATCTGCTCTGTCAATGTCTAACGAAATCACAATACCCAAATACTCAAACTCAGAGGCATGAGTCAGTGCCGACTCACAGCGCCCACCGTGGGTTTCCGAGACTAACTGCACCCAGTCTTGCTCCAGAGGAGCTGCTGCTGCTTTTGAATTGCTGAACACGTACTCATAGGCCAGCATGCAACCACGACACCGCCAGGGCTCCCTGAATCATCAGAGAAAGTTTAAAAGACAAACCGACAATGTCCTCAACTCAAAGTGCCTTGGGCTTATTCTACAGGAACCATCTGTTCACGCGTGGCCTGGCTGCCTGTGTGCACACAGGCAGGGACACACTGATCCAAAGTGGAAGGTGAGATGAATCTGCATTTTCATCTTGCCAAACGCCCCATGACCAAGAACAACGGGCGCTTCATGTTCCTGTGCTAGTGAAAGAAGGCACGAACATCATCCTGTGAAGTTCAGCATGGACAGGGCTCTTTGGACAAAGTTCTGGAGAGAGTGTGGGAAAGCAGGACCCTCGAGGCTTAGCTCCCGTATCCCCTGTAACAATGCCTTAAAGCGTCCATATGTGGAGTTTGGAATGACTTAGTCAAATCCACATCAGTATGCTTAGTCCCAAGGAACCATGGTGGTCCAGTGGGTCCAGCACTGGGCTTCATAACAGAAAGTTTGGCAGTTCAAACTACCTCAGTTTCTGTGCGAAAGAGCAGCGAGCAGTCTGCTTCAGTGAAAATGTGCAGCTTTGAAAAACTCTCGAAGACAGTTCTCTTCTGTTCTACATGGTTGTCATTAAGTCAGAATTAACTGGAAGGCAGAGAGTTTGGGATTTGGTTAGTTTGTCATGTGTTACTGGAAGCTCTATCACTGACATTTCAAACACTATCAGGGTCACTCTGGACAGATTTCTGGTTAAAACAGACAGGGAAGAAAGGGCTGCCTATCTGCTTCTCGGAATTAGTCATTGTAAACCTGACGGATCACACTAGTCCACTGACTGGCTTGTTTTACACCTGTCCCTGGGTGATCACTCACTGGAGGAGAACTTTGTGTTTGGTAAAGAGAGAACCAGTGAGGGTTTGTCAATCCTGGTAGACCAGACAAACAAATCGAGGGAGACATTCATCTGTGTATAAGAGCAAGCAATTTAATATTGAGACGACATTCCTGCCTAGTTCAGATCAAGTCCTTCAGTCTGATATTTGCCCTTATGTCTGATATGAATCTATAAATTCTCCTCAGATGTACACAACAATGTACACATGCAATGATGGCAGATGCAGGGAGATCACAGGCTAGTGAGGGGAAAGTCTTGTGGATCCAGTGGCAGCATAAGCATCTCAACGCTGGCGTGGATCGCCACGTGGCTCTTCCAGCTCCAGAACTCTAGCGCATCTCCATGGGTCTTGTCAACAGGAATGTCTCGCAGAGAGGGTCTGCGTGTACCCAGCCTCCAGTTAGCATAATCTCCTTAGCACCTCCAAATGAGGTGACCCAATTGACAGGTTAGACTCCATCACAAATTGACAAGAGATTATGTAACTGCCACAGAGGGGGAGGGTGAACTGTGGCAAGATGGACTGGGACAACAGGCCCAGCCACGGCCATTGTGAGGATGAAGGAGGGCTGCCACGTTTTGTTCCGGTATACACAGGGGCGTTGCTGTGAGTCAGAGTCCACTTGAGAGCAGCTAGCTAGTCTGGGAAACCAGCAAAGTCGGTTGTGCCCTGTCCTATGTAGAACAGGTATGAGGTGGTTTCAACTTGATGACACTGAGTTTGGTTTTTGGTTTGGGTTGTAGTTAACAAAGATTGATTGTCTCTTATGAATAAGAGGATTCCTGCTGGCAATGTGGCTGCTAACCACAGGATGGGAGGTTCAAACCCACCAACTTCTCTGAGGAAGAAAGACGAGGCTGTCTGTTCCTGGAAGGATTCACAGTCTCAGGAATCCTATGGGGCTGCTGTGAGTTGGAATCGGCCCCATAGCCGTGAGTGTGGCTTTTAGCTTCTTATGGAGGAGTGAAAAAGGGGATGACAGACCCTGCAGAGGATGGGCTGACACAGTGGCTGCGACAATTGGCTGCAGTATGAGAACGGCACAGGGCCTGGCGGTGCTTCCTTCTGGGGTACACAGGGTCGCTGTGGGCTGGAACGGACTCCATGGCATGTAACGACAATGTGCAGAAGCACTGCGTCAGCTCCCGGGGAGAAGAGCTGTGAACCCCACGCCCACCTGCCCTTCTCCCTCCCTGCGGAGTCGGATCACCTGTGAAACCGATGGCAGGTGCTCATCCCCGGTGCTGAGTGCCTAGCTCCTGCAGAGAAGTCCCAGCTGGAGAGGAGATCATCCCAGCACCATGCGAGGCCGCAGGGGCACACTCATCACCATGCTGACAGGATGAGGAAAGAAGTGGAGAGCAGTGGCTCCCTGCCCCTGCGAGGAAAACCCACCTGAAAGAAAACTGCCTCCTGGAGCTTATGAAAGCCAGCCCCAAAGTTTTACCTCAAATTAAAATGCAGGAAAGAGCAGTTACAGCAGAGACAGAACTGTACGGCCAGAACTCAGTAGGTAGGGCACAGGTGAGCCGAAGAGGCACCGGCAACGTAGGGATTGAGAGGATGAACTGAAGAACTGCACTGAGGGCAGGGATCGAGCCAGGGCAGGGCCCATGATCACGGGAGGTTGGTCTTTGTTAGACTTCCTTCCAGCCATGGAGTCATTAGCTTTGCAATACAGCCCAGGGGAGCTTGAAACGGACAGACCTTTCTCATGGCTGAATGCTGATATTGTCATATGAAAAGCTTCAAAAAAGTTGGGGAAAATGTTTCCCATGAATTTTGTGAATACCCCTCATGCTGTCACTTAACCAAACTTGTCTCGCTGTGTGTGCCTCGCTGCCATTCTGACTCCCAGAGATGCTGCAGGGTGGAGTTGAACTGTGCCTGTGTGCTTCTGAGAATGTAACTCTTCCTGAGAGTGGGCAGCTTCCGCATTCTCCTGGGTGGGCCTGGTAGTTTGGAAGCACTGACCTTGTGGTTAGCAGTCCAATGCACAGACAACTACTCCATAAGAGATTTTTTTATTTGTACTCGGTGTGATTAAACTCTTCTATGTCAATAATCTTTCCCCCCACTCCCCCTTTTTCGGGTCTGTTTTATTTCTGTCTGTTTCCCAGAGCCTTGGTAAAAGTCTGCTATACAACGGAGTTGAAAGACATTCTTTGAAAAAACGGAATGGGGAGATAATGGGATTCTCACCCCCCCACCCCCATGAACTATTTTAAGTTCCCTCGTGATTCTGTTAAATTTTGTGTCATTTCCTTTTAGCTGCATTGTTAGTGCTTAAGAGATAAATATTTTGATATTTCCACCACTTGTCTGTCAGTTTGTGTACTGTGTTAGCTTATGCGTTACTGTGATGCTGTAAACGATGTCACCGGTTTTTCAAATGTCAGCAGGGTCACCAAAAGTGAACTAATTCAGGGGTGCTTCCAGATAAGAACAAACAGCAAAGAAGGAATCAGCTGCCCATTGTGAAGACAGTAGCCACTGAAAACCTTACATGTAGCAATGGGAATGCTGTCAGAAAGATACTGCAGGGCGAATGAAAGGAAGCAGAACCCTGCTGGAGATAGTGCAGGAGGATGAGGCTCTTGGGTCTGAAGGCACTTAAATGTGACTAAGAAGGAGCTGCTTTCTCAAAGGAAAATGGACATGGTGATATGAATGGAGTAAAGCCTGTGGGAATAAGCCTTCAGAATCTTCATTTTCTCATGAGCCACAACTCAAGGTGAGCAGCGGCAGTTACAAACACCATCAATAATCTGAACATGGAATGTGTGACATATTAACCTAGGGTAGGTGGAAGTCATTAAAAATTAAGTGAAATGCATAAAGATCAAGATCCTAGGTGTTAGTCAGCTGAAACAGATTGGTACTGGAAGTTCTGAATATGAAAATCATAAGTTCTACTGTTCCAGGGATGACCCAATTAAGAGGAATGACTGCGACCATTGTCAAAAAGCATAGTCAAGATCTTGAAGTACAATGTTAGTCAGTGATAGGATTACGTCTACCTGCCTTCATGAAATCCAATCGGTGCAGCTATGATTCAAATGTATGTACCAACCACTAAAGTCAGTAATGTATTAATGGAAGAATTCTACTAACAGTTTATCAAACATGCGATCAAAATGCACTGATAATTACTGGTGATTAGAATGTGAAAATTGAAAACAGAGGAAGAAACAGAAGTTGGAAAATATGAACTTAGTGATAGAAATGAAGCTGGAGATCTCGTGAAAGAATTTTGCAAGGCCAACGACTTGTTCATAACAAATAACCTTTTTTAGCAACAAACAAGATGACTATGTATATAACACACAGACTTCTCCAGATGGAATACACAGAAATCAAATTGCCTACATCTGTGGGAAAAGACAATGGAGAAGCTCATTATTAGTAATCAGGCCAGGCCAGAGGATGACTGTAAACACATCACCAACTGCTCATAAGTAAGTTCATGGTGAAGCTGAAGAAAATAAAAACTAGTCCCTGAGAGCTAAAATACAACCTGAGTGTATCCCACCTGAATTTCACAAACATCTCAAGTGCAGATTTGAAGAACACTGATGACAGCAGACCCGATGAACTGGGGGAGGCCATCAAGAACATCACTCATGAAGAAAGTAAAAAGAAAGTAAATGGCCATTAAAGACAGGAAAGAGAAGATTAAAGTGAATGTCAGAAGAGACCCTGAATGTGCTCCTAATAGCAGAGTAGCTAAGGCAAGTGGAAGAAATGGCGAAGAGCTGAATAAAAAATTTCAAAGGGCAGCTAGAGAAGACAAAGTCATATAGCATAGTGAAATATGCAGACACCTAGGGATAGAAAACCCAAAGGAACAAACATGGACAGCATGCCCTAAATGCAAAAAATTCAAAACAAAAATTCAAGTCTTGAGCTACAATATTGAAAGATTCTGTGGGCAAAATATTGACTGATACAGGAAGCATTGAAAGAAGATGAAAAGAACACATGGAGTTACTGTACCAAAAAGTACTAGTTTAGTTTATATTCAACCATTTCAGGAGGTAGCAGATAAGCACGGACCAGTGGTACTCAGGAAGATGTTCAAGTTGCACTGAAAGCATTTGCCAAAAACAAGGGTCCAGGCATTGATGGAAAACCATTTGAAGTGTTCCATCAAGCTGATGAAGTGTTGAAAGCACCTAAACTTGTCTATGCCAGGAAGACAGCTGGAAGACAGTTATTATGCCAACTGAATGGAGGAGAGCCTTATTTGTAAACATTCCAAAGCAATGTGGCCCAATGGAAAGCTTAAGTTACAGAAAAATATCATGCTTGTAAAATTTTGCTGAATATTATCCAACAACAGTTGCAGTGGTACACTGACAGGGAATTTCTAGAGGTCCAAGCCAGATTCAAAGAGGATGTAGAATAAGGGATATCGTTGTCGATGTCAGAAGGAGCTGGGTGAAAGCAGACAATACCAGAAAGATGTTTACTTGTGTTTTATTGACTCTGTCAAGGCATTCAACTACGTGGATCATAACAAACTAAGGAAAGCCTTGAGATGAAGGAGTATTCCAGAACACTTCCTTGTGGAATGAGTTCATGGATCAAGAGGCAGTTGTATGAGCAGAACAAGAGAATGTACACGGCAGAAAATCAGGAAAGGTGTATTTGCAGAGTTGTAATTTCTCACCACATTTATGTAATCTGTATGCTAATCAAAATCATCAGAGGAACTGGATTGCATGAAGAATGTGGCACCAGGATGGAAGGAAAGCTCTTATTAACAACCTGAAATATGCAGGTAACACACCTTGCTTGCTGGCAGTGAGGAGGACTGCAAGTACTTGCTGATGAGAGTCAAGGAGTGCAGTCTTCAGTATGGATTCCACGATGAAAATCCGCATGACTGGGGGGCTGGAGCAGAGACCCCAAACCTATCTGTACCTCACATAACTTCCCCTTACAGAGGGTCACAAGGCAGGAATGAGTCAACCAAAGTGCAGTACACACAATATTCCTCTGATTCTTTGAGGCGTCCTCACTCCCCACCATCATGACCCCAGTCCTACCTTTCAGTTCTGGCTAGAGCAGAGCATATACACCGGTACAGATAGGAGGTCACAACACATGGAATCCAGGTTAGATAATCCCCTCAGGTATAGAATGGGAGTAGCGATACTGGGGCAGTAAGGGGAAGGTGTGGGGAGGGGAGGAAGAGGGAACTGATTGCAATGATCGATGCATAATCTTCCCTCCAGGGAGATGAGCAACAGAAACATGGGTGAAGGGAGACAGCAGTTGGTATACGATATGAAAATAATAATAATTTATAATTATCAAGGGGTCAAGAGGGTGGGAGGTGAGGAGGGAAGAGAAAAGGAGGAGCCGATACCAAGGGCTTAAATAGAAAGTGCCTATTTAGAAAATGATGATAGCAATATATGTACAATTATGCTTGATATAATTGATGTACAGATTGTTGAAAGAGCTGTAAGAGCCCCTGAAAAATGGTCTTTAAATATTTTTTTTTTTAAAAAAGCAAATCTTGAAGGGAAGGCTAGAAATTGGCAACAAGGTTGGTTGCTAGATTTAGAAAAAAAAAACCCTCTTAACTGGACCAACAGGTACCATCATGATAAATGAAGAAAATACTGAAGTTGCTTGGATTTACAAACAATGCTCATAGAAGTAGCAGTCACGAGACCAAATGAAACATTGCATTGGGTAAACCTGCCCAAGATCTCTTTAGAGTATTGAAAAGGAAGGATATTACTTTGAGGACTAAAGCGTGTCTGACCCAAGCCATGGTTTTCTCAAAGTCTCCTATGCATGTGGAAGTTGAATAAGGCAGGCCAAAGAAGAATCAATGTGCTTGAATTGTTTATTAAAACACCACAGACAACCAAAATGACATACAATCTCTTTTGGAAGAACCTTGTCCACTGATAGGAGAGATTAGTTCGTGGAGCAGGACATCATTCCAGGAAAAGAAGAGGGCAGTGACAAAGTGGAAGATTCTCGAAAAGCTGGATTGATACAGAGGCTTCAACAATGGGCTTAAGCATAAGAAAGAATTGCGAGGGTGGCCTGGGACTGGGCAGTGTTTCCCTCTGTTGTCACCATGGGTCACCATGGGTCGGAATCGACTGAATGGCACCTAACAACAACTGCAACATTTTGATATTTAGTCCGATATAATTAGTCCTAATATAATAGTCTGAGTATAATTAGCAAATCAAAGGAAAGAAGGAAATCACTACTGTTAACTTTGCAAAGTATAGAGGGGTGTGGGTGTGTGTAAATTTCTAGGAAAAGGCATCTACTCATGTTTACATCATGGCTAAAACCTCGGCAGACCCACCGAGAGCTGGGATCTGAGGGTTTATCTAAGAGTTGGGAGAAGGGGTGGGAGAGAGTTCTACTTGGTTTGAAACCCTTTATAAGGGTTAACATTTTTTCCTTTCTCTTTCCCTCCCTTTCCTCAAGCTTGTGTATTGCTTTCATATTTGAGTGAACAACAACAAAAAAATAGTTCAAGTTAAACCAAGTTGGTACTTTTTGCCCCAAGGTTCTAAGACTCAAGGAGACTCTGATGGAGCCAGGCATCCAGCTGCATTTCCAGCCCACTGTCCTGAGGAGACGGATTTGCTTGGGAAAAGTGGAACTACAGTCTGTAGACTGCTACGTGCTCCACACTGCTTCCTGCTGTTCCTGGGTTCTTGGTTCAAAGCTGCCAAGAACAGGTTTCACCTCCTGAGCTAACCAAGGTCTGAGTCTGTCTTGACTTACTCAAGCCCTCAAAGACCTCATTGGTGGCTCTTTGCCTCGGGGGATGTGCACTGGCTTGTGTGGAGAAGAGGGAATTTGTTGCTCTTTTCATAATCTCATTTTCTAAAAAGACCCCTAGAAAGTCACCCCTAGTTTTTCTTCTTTAACATTCACAGTGATTTGGCCAGGCAGTGTATGTGTTGGGGTGGGTGGGTATTGGCTATTTGGTAATGACCAGTGTTCACCTCCTTCCAGGCGCTGTTGTAAAGGGTGTCAGTGAACAGCCAGTACGTCCCAGGGCACTGTTCAGGAATATGACTCATTCTTTCTGCTGCTGTCCTGACTCTTGGACAAGGAGTGCAGGGCCTGCTTCCAGCTTTATGTTTGAGGGTGTATATGAAGGCATTTCTTGCTAGGTAACATAGGGATTTTTAAAAGTAATTACAAGAGTTAACAGAAAAGTTACACTTTGTACAGCAGACGAAAAGCCTGCTTCAGCTGTGAAGAAGAGGTCTGTTCACACAGCAATGTAATGGGAAGAGGAGGAAGTGGATGCTTCTGTCCAGATGTTAGACAGGTGCTGCTCTGGGAGTAATCAATAACCCATGAAGAAAATGCAAAGCCCCTTTCCCCTAAATGCTTCGAGCAGAGTTAGGCTTCTCTCCCTGGCTGAGCCCTCCTGACATTTGTCTCCTCTGGAGAGAAGTAGGGCAGAAGACTTGAGTTTTGAACTGGAATCCAGGAGACTGGGTGTGATCCTTGGTGTCCACCCTTTCTGAGCTGTGTGGCACTGGTTCCTGGGGCTCTCACCTCAAGCTGTGGAAAATGAGAGTGACAGTTCCCTCACCTCAGAGGAAATGGCCCTGGTGTCCAAAGGGCAGCAGAAAGAAAGTGTGCAGAAATTCCTTCTCTCTACTCCCACCCCCCACGGTTATAAATTCTGCCTGGTTATCAGTGACCTGGAGTGTGCGTGTAACAGTAAATCCTTGCTGGAGGAAGGAGAAAATGCCTCTGGGGCATAAATAGTTTCCAGCTTAAGAATGTGGAAGGGAAGGGTTAGTTTCAAGATTATAAAAATCCACATTTAATGAAAACATTTGTATTCTGTCCTCCATTTGTGTGGATTTGAATCTCTTTGGGGTCAGAATAGTAGTAACACCTCAGCTTTATACCTAAAGACTAGTCACAATACTGTAGCAAATGTATGAAACACTGAAGCTATGTATGACCCAGCAGCATCAGGAGCAGGAAAAATGGAAATCTTGCAGAGGATACAAGTCTCCCCAAGTCTCCCAGATGAAGTGAGCCCCAGGCTTCGTGGTGAAGTCAGGATGGAAGCGAGGCTAGAGAGAAGGGAAAATAACTTGGCTAGGGAAGAAACACCCTACCCATCTGCTGGTGTGCCACTGTGTTGTACTGTGGTGATCTGTGTGTTGTTGTGACACTATCAGCAGGATCACCTATGATGAACAGATTTTGGGAGGGCTTCCGAACTAAGACTAGGAAGAAAGGCCTGGTTACTGACATCTTACAATTAGCCAATGGAAACCTTATGCACCACAGCAGAAAACTGCCTGACTTGCTTGCTTTGGGCATATTGTCAGGAGGGGATCAACAGCTGGAGAGGTCACTGAATCTGGTCCTTGGAGGACCAGTGAGGGTGGGGGCATCCCATGGCCAGGCAGACTGGCCTGGAAGCCACAATTATTAGCGATTGTGAGGATGTCACAGGATGAGGAATGTTTTATGAATTGCCATCAACTAGACAGGCTCCATCGGTCTAAGAAAGAATACGACTCAATATGACTCCAAAGAGGAAAAGAGGTAGATTGTTCTGGGCAGACCAGTTAAGGTGACAGGAGCAGCTCTGCTAAGGCAGGATCAAGGGAACAAGGACCCCGAGATTAGTACATGCCTGCCACGTACCACAGGGAACCTTGGGTGAAGCTGACAGCACCAAGCCACTTCAAACCAAGAATTAAAACCCAGAGGCAGAAGGCATTGCAGAGATAATGGAAAAATATTTGTATCTTCTGACCTTGAATTTTAACATAGTTTGATACTATGCAATGTGTAATGAATTCCTCTCAATACTCAGTAAGGCAGAGATTACTATCTTGGCTATGTCCTGGAGTAATTACATTGGCTAATAAATTTTTTCAGCAAACTAGGAAGGGAAGTGAGCATCCTTAACCTGATACAGACATCAATGAAAAGCCTAGTATCATATTCACCGAGGAAGTAATGAATGCTCTCTCTACTATTGGGAACAAAGCAAAGAGGTCAGCTCTCATTACTGCTCGTTAACATCATGCTGGGAGTCTTCGCTAGTGCAATAAGGCAAGAAAAGGAAATAAAAGGCATACAGAAGGCAAAGGAAGAAATCAAGGTGTCTATTCAAAAGAAACATGATGGGTGACATAGAAAATGACAAAGAAGGTACAGCAAACACACAAAAGCTTTAGGACCAAATACAGCACGTCAGTGTGCTGCTGGAGCTATACAAACATCAATTGCACGTAAATAATCTGGCAAGGAAATACTAGAAATGTAATTAAAAGATTTTAAAAGATACTGAAAAGGTAGAAATGAATGACAGGAGTCATTATTCTATTGTTACAGAAAGGTGAGAAATGACTATTTCATCCCTGAGCAACCTTGAAATTAGTTTTGTAATTTACTAACATGGAGAGATTGAGATAGATATAGGTTGGAAGTAACACTCAAAACTCTATATTTTTCCAATATACAAGTTTATGTATGCATAACCTGAAGCTTGTACTGACTCAGTTTGGGCCTGTCATGAGGAAGGACCACTCCTTGGGAAGGGACACCGTGTCTGGCAGAGGAGTCAGCAAACATGGATATAACACACTAGCCACACACCCAAGCACACCAGCAATTGGGAAAACAGCACTGGGACCAGGCACATTAGTTAGCGGACTGGAGGGCAGCTTATGCCCATGGCAATAAGGCGCTCTGCAAGGTGGACACTGCAAAGGTATCAGGGGGCTGACGTCCTCAAAAGGAGAAGCAAAAGCGGGCAACAGCAATCTGCAGGGCAGCAGATTATTTAATGTCACTCTTCGGCCACAGTCTCTGTAGCTCCCATCAAAAGAGCTTTTCCTGACATGTCTGGGGAGAAGAAAGTTGGGGGTGGGGAGACACTGAAAGGATTTGGGTGCTTGCTAACAAGGTCCATTGTGATGGTCATCCTGCCGCATCCTGAGGTCCTCGTCCAAAAGCCAGCTTTGGCACCTGAAGAGTGGCAGAGGGGCAGAGCAGCGACAGCACACCAGGAGCCAGAGCACGAGACATAGTGGCCGCCAGCCCACAGAGCAAGAAAAGCTGAGCACTCTGGGTCAGGAGGCTGGCTTGCAGAATGCAGTGTCTCTGGGTGCTAAATTCAGGGAGTTGGGTACCATTGCGTTGAGGCTTACAGCAGAGTGGCGTGACCCTCTGGACATTTATTAGAAGTCCTGAAAGAACTTTGTAACATGTCCTGACTGAACAACTGTATCTTGAACATTTCCACTTGAATTGCAACCTGTTAACATCCACAATCAACCCTTTAATTATGAGCATTGTCTGTGAATTATGAGTGGCCACTGCAAAAACTGTAGAACCTAGTTGAAAAGAAGACTGTTGCGTGTGCCTGAACGTAATGGGACAGACCCTTTGTCATCCTGAAGCCCTAGATGTTAAGGATGATTTTTTGGGGGAAGTTAATGCTTTAAGTCGGAATAAGTTAATGGCTAGAAGAGCGTGGGATGGCCTGGTGGTCTGGGATGTAGCCAATTATTTAAAATGGCCTGGTGGCCTGGGATGAAATCAATTATTTAAAATGGCCCTTCAAGTCAGCATCTCTTTTGTGAGATAAATTCTAGCCTATATGTCAGTGGTGATAATCCCATTTTGGGAGGAGTTCTCTGTTACATTACGGGCCAAGATTAAAATAGGATGTATTTTGAGTCTCTACCTTATTAGAGGGTGTGACTCAAGTCACTAGTCTTTGTTTCCTAGGGAGGTAGTCTCTACAGGAGAAGCCACACCCCCACGAAGGCCATTACTTTCTCTTCTTGATTGGGCATGTGCAGAAACAAATAGCCCTGGTTTGACTTTAAGACATTTGTGGCTCTGGATTCTGCATTTGCCTTGCCTCTTGAGACTAGAGCTGTGACCTGTCACCCAATCTGCCTCTGGGATTTCTGAGCCTGCAGATGAGGAGAATCCTCTGGACATGTGAACTCTGAATTTGGGACTTTACCGCTCCCACACCCTAGTGCTCTGTGCATGATCTCTGAGCTGCTGCAGCAATGCAGAGCTCTGGGACAGGAAGCGGAGCAGTAGTTGACAGCAGAGGTACTAGAAAGCATAACTGACCCTGGCTGCAGTCATCTCTCAAAGCGTCTCCAACAAAAATCAAGCCATGTTCAGTAGGATCTGGGAATGGATTGCATGGGAAACAGGGGACTGAATCCTTGAAGGGGCCAGCATAAATGTGGGATGCACGTTTATGCCTTCCAGGGGCATGGGCTTCTCATCTGTCTTCCAAGGCACCCAGAGCCTGACCACTCCAGACGGGGCCCAGAAGACTCTGGAGAAGAGTGGAGTCAAGATGTTGTGAGAAGCCTTGAAATAAATGTCCACATGGTCCTCTGTAGAAACCAAGGTTCAAGATGGGTAAGTCTTATATTCCAATGCAAACGCTGCTGCAGGAAATCAAAGAAAGCCATTTATAATGGACAACTGGGCAAGGCAACCAGGATTCCTGGAGAAAAATAAATTAGCAAACAAACAACTAAATTTTCTTCTTCTGAATTCCGAGAGTCATCCTCTCACAAAGGCGTCGTCTGGGTCTCCTAGGTTGGTTGTTAATAGGTGCTATCTTAGCCTTGCTTGGTTCTGCCCCTGGGTTACAATATGTGATATTGCACAAGCCACTTACTCTGTCACACGTGAAAGGCCTTTGTCACAAGTATATCAAAAGACACAAGGATAAAAGCATGCCCTTTCTTTAGTGGAGGAACAGTTGGGGCATTTTGGACATCTCTAATATCTAACTCTCTGGGATCTGTTTTGTAGCAATAACATTTTCAAAAGACATGATTTTCACACCTTTTAATAGGGATGTCCCTTGGGTGTGCTCCCCTTTGAGCCTCACTTTTCTTGCCCCGAGGATGGCAATCACACGATCTCCTTTGAAGAGATGCTACATGACGAATGGAATCCTTCCTCTCAGTGCCCAGGCTGCAGCATATGCTCACGTCCTCCTGCCTCTGCTCAATGATCCCCGCCCCGGTGAGAAGGCAGGAGGAAGAGAGGCCAGACCTCACGTCATCTCAACCTCCCCAGTATCCTCCCAGTGTCCCCCTCAGGGACAGTGGCTCCCAATGGCAGCTGCAGCCGCCCTGAGTAGTGCAGGAAAGTCAGAGGACGTTGTGCATGCTGACCTCCCGGCACATAGTGGGGACAACATCACTTTGTCCCACTCATCTGCTTGTGGTACCTGGAGATCGCCCCTGCCCTGCTGAAGGAAGAACTGACTACATGATACAAGGACCAGCCGTGTGTGATCTCTAAAAACAGAGGGGTTTTCCTTCATTGTAGGTTGAAGACAGAATAGGCAAGTCAAAATACCCGCTATACTGGGAAAGTCAGAGCTCAGTCACTGAAACGGCCTCTCGGGGGCAATTAGGACAGCAATCGAACAGAAATGCGCTTATGGTAAGCATGCAAAGCATGGCTATCTGCTGTGGCCTTACTGGATACAAAATCTGAAATGGCTTACACGCTCATCAACAGAGAATGGATGCTCCCTCTCATTAGGGCTGCCAGGTCCCAAACCACCAGCTGTTCCTTGGGAGACAGGCAGGGTTCTCCTCTCTGAAGGAGTCACAGTCTCGGAAACCCTCAGGGGTAGTCCTGCCCTGGCCGACAGGGTGCCGGTGAGTTGGCCCTGACTTGAGGGCAGTGAGCTTGGTTTGGGGCAGTTAGTTGTTTGAAATATTATGCATGCATCATAAAGCATGCATAACTTTACACTTCACTGGCAGGAGGTCCCTGTCGAAGCTATACAGTAAGTGAACGCAGGAAATTGGAAGAACGAGTTCGTAGAGTATCAGCTTGTTGAACATTAGTCGAGGCTTAGAGATAAAAAATATCTACAAAAAGATGTCAAAACTGTTCATAATAGTTATCTGTGGGGAATGAGATGGCAAAAAATATTGAGTGTTTGAATTCTTAGTGAGTGTGAACTACTTTCATAAGCAGAAAAAAGCCAACACATTTTTGGAAAAGGGCAAATGCACTAAAGTTATGGGGGGGGGGGGCAAAGCTAACTCACTGCCGTCGAGTCAGTGCTAGCTTTCTGTTAACGGAGTAGAAAGCCCAATCTGTCTCTGGAGGAGAGAGAACCCCCTGCTGGTGGTTTCAAACTGCCAGTCTTGCGGATCGCAGCTTGCCTCGCTGTGACAGCAGCCATGGCAGCACAAGGGCTCTTTTGAATGGGACAGAAGGGAGCAAGTGACAACGTGAGGATACAGGTCAGATTTTCTCCTCTGAGAAGGCAGGAATATGGGAGAAAGAGCACCAGCATTTTTTTAAAAGTTACCCCTGTAAATTTAATATCACACACACACACACACACACACACGTAATCCCATAGTAAAGTATGAAAAACAAACCACACTTAAGATCAGCTCTTCCCACTTTATTGCTAGCAATTAATACAGGGTTGCACACGTAATTTACTAATGATATCGTTCTCAGATATCCACTCTCCAAGATCGAATTTATAAATCAAGATGCTGATAACTAAAGGCACTCACAACCGCAAAAGGCATCTGACTTCAAAAATCAAATTAGGGTAGAAGCACAGGAATGGAACCCTGTTCTAAGTAGAGCATGACATGGAACTGTGCCCGGGACAACTGAGGTCTGTGTGAAGAGCTGGGTGTTCCGTCGTCAGCACGGCTTTGTTCTGAGGCAGATGACTGCGCAAGTCAAGGTCGAGGGGGTCTGAGAGCTGGGAGGGCCCACCTCCCGGGCCTCTAGTCATCTGAGATCTCAGTGTGATCTACTGCCGAACAGAATATTTCTCTTGGTCTTGTCCGGTAATTACCTCCAATCTGACTAAATGTGACGCACAGTCCTCGGCTTTTCATCACTACTCTGCTGGGGAGGATGGCCAGCACGATCCTTAGAAGCGAGGAAGGGTAAGACTTCATCTCATTGACTGGAGACGTGTTATCAGAAGACGCGAAGAGAGGGACGTCACGGTAAGGTAGAAGGGCGGTGAAGAGGATAACCCCCCTCGACTGGATGGGTTGGCACCCGCTACAACAATGAACTCCCACCCAATAGCCGTTCTGAGGAGAGCACAGGACCAGGCAGTGGGTCACTCCGAGTTACAATCACCTTGATAGCGCCTAACAATACTTAACAAGCCTTTTTAAAGATCGTTCCCCCCACATCCTCCTTGCTTTAACTATTGTAACAGTTTTATTGACATGTAATTCACATGTCATACAATTAAATAGTTCAATCATATCGTGAGATGTTGTACGAACATCACCACAATCAACTCCAGGACATTTTCTCCTTTCTTGTACGATGATATCAAACCCATTTTCCCCAGCCTCTCCCCTGGTCATGAGCAACAACAACTGTCTCTATAGATTTACCTATGTTTTTATAGCAACATTTAAAATCCCCAAGCCGAACTGATTGCCAGCAAATCAATGGATTCACAGTGGCCCTGTCGGACAGAAGAGAATTCCTGCCCCACAGGGTTTCCAAGGTTGTAAATTTTTACGGAAGTAGATTGCTTCATCTTTAGCCTGAGGTGCAGGTGTTGGTTTCAAAACACCTTTCTGTTAGTAGTCTAGCGTTGAACCACTGCATGATTGGGGCTCCTGGATTAACAGCTTTCTTGCCATCAAATTTACATACCATACAAATCACCTGTTTCAGGAGTGCAATTCCATGCCATTCAGTCTATTCACAGAGCTGTGTTAACCATCAACACAACCCCCACCAGAACATTGTCTTCTCTCCTAACAGCAGCCTCAGCAGAAGTTCACCAAGCCCAGGGCAGCCTCTACTCTGTTTTCTATACATTTGCTGTGACAATTACATAATCTCTCGTCAAGTTGAGGCTAATAAGAGTGAAGGGGTGGAATCTAGCTTATCAGTCAGTACACTGCCTGGTGATGCTGGGACCTTCTTCTCTTTCTCCCTGGAGGGGGGGCTACACGCTCTATGTTTCACCTTGAGAAGCCATATGGAGACCCTCGACACAGTTGAGATGCCTCCAATGCCATTGGATCCACAAGACTTTTCACCCACCTGCCTGTGATCTTCCTGCCTTCAGCACCATTGCATGTGCTGCGCTAGTCTGAAGAGGAATTTATAGACTAGTATCGGACACATGGGCTAATTTGTGACTTATGAACTTGATCTGGACTGGGCTGGGAGTTTTCCTTAGTATAATTACTCTTTAGCATAAAGCTTTCTTTTACACACATGCACAAGTTTCCCTGAATTTGTTTCGCTAGTCAACCCAGACTAACACATTTGCCTATCCTGGCATTTCCTATAAAGCAACTGCACAATATGAAGCTTTCAATGGGTCCTTTCTTTCACTTTGAAGAATGTTTTCAAAGCTCTTCATGTTATGCTATGTGCATATCTCCATGTCTTTTTATTGTAAGTTACAGTCTATGGTATGGATAGATGATATTTTAATAATCAGTTAAAGGTTCAACCAGGTCACAGACAGGCATTTGGGTTGTTTCTACTTTTTTACTGCTATGGGCAATGCTTCCTGGAATATGTACAAGTTTTTGTATGCACCTTTGATTCCATTTATCTTAGGTAGGTGTGGTGGCTAGGTTTTTTTTGTTTGTTTTGTTTTTGTGGGATCACTGACTGGCTAGGTTTTATGACAACTTGATGCACCTGTGTGAAGGTACGGGCACCTCTCAAGCAAGACATGGCCTAATGAACCCCCTTGGGTTGTGTGGTCTATTTAGGATGTTATAGAGAACTTTCTTCTCTCTCCTTCTTGCTTGACTGTGACCTGTGCCCCATGTTTGGCTCTGAACCAGGGGTCTATATGGCCTGTGGTTCCTGGGAACTACTCGTGCCCTGCCATGTTCCTGCTGACCTTGGAGTCACTCGACTCTCAATCAACTGCTCTGTGACTTCCTGGATTCCCGCTTCACCTTCTTGCTGCATCTGCCAGCTGCTGTGGGGGTCAGCGGGTGGGGGTGGGGGTGGCTTCAATTCACATTTGATCCATGGATTTGCGTTGGAATGGGCTGGGCCACTTCCTTGATGTATATTTCTTTTCTTTCTTGATGTAAAGTTCTTTCTGATACATATATGAGTGTCACTGATTCAATTTCTCTAGACAATGCACCCTAACACAGTAGGCACCTGGGAGTGAAACCATCTGGTTATATTATGGTAGCTCTAAGCTTAACCTTTGAAAAACTTTTTATAAAAACCCATGCCTGATTTGATCTCAGGTCTGTGGTATAGTGGAGGAGCCCTGGAGGTATAGTGAGAAACACACTGGGCTGCTAGACCCGCAGTTCAAACCCACCAGCAGCTCCACTAGAAAAAGACAAGGCTGTCTACTCCATAATGGTGTAAAGCACCAGAAACCCTAGGAGCCGTTCAGCGTTGTCTGACAGGGCTACAGGGAGTCAGAGTCCACAATGGCAGTGGGGTTATCAGGACAAAGACCACACTCTACATAACCCCACAGACACTGACCTACCCTTGTCATCCAGTATGGGAGGGGGTAGCTTTACTCAGTAGATGGTCTGGGACACATGGCCATAAGGTCTGTGAGAGGCTGCAATAGCTTTTTCCATTATCCTAAAGTAACAGAAATTCTGATATTGTGCTGATCTGGGGTGGGGGTGGGGGTGAGGGAAAGGATTTTATTCTCTGTTTATTTGGCTATGAAACTGGATTTTGGTCAAAGGAGTGGAGCAGAAGCACCATGTGTAATGTTTGGCTTGTGGATTCCTCTCCCCCCTCCCTCTCTTCCTATGGCTGCAACACACGGCATTGATTCTCCCTGGGCACATGTTCCAGGGCAGCGCCCAAGGGCCCGCAGAACAACAAGATGGATGGCGCTTGGGACTACTATGTGGTGGGTGGTGTCTCCAAGTCACGGTGACAAAAACAAGCTCTTTCATTTGTTGTATGTGGCAGAACAGAACTGTCCCCATAGGGATTCCTAGTGTGTCATTTTTACAGGAGGACATTACCAAGTCCTTCTGCTGTGGAGCACCTAGGGGAGCAGGGGGCAGCCTAAACTGCCAAGTTTATGGTCAGTAGCCAAGCAGTAGCCATTGGGCTACCAGGGATCTTTCTCTCTTGTGAAGCCAATGTTCTTTGGGTTTGGGTCATTACAGAAACCTGCCTAGCCACACGGAGTAGTCTTGTGCGACAGGAATATGGGCAGACCCTGCCCAGAGACAGAGGTGATACATACTTCCTATGAGAATGTGCCCTGTGCACCATAAGGAGTAAACTTCACTTCAGAAACCACAATTTGGGGGTGTGGGTGGGGGGTGGCAAAGAGAATACACAATCGGGGTTCTGAGGAGGACTGTGCCTTTATAGAGATTGATTTACTTTAGAGGGTGGGGAGCTTGCTGGCAAGGAGGCTATTTCAATGGCTTTTAGCCAAGAAATCATAAAGGGAGGGACAGAACTATGACATTGGAACCAAGAAGAAAGGAGACAGTCTAAATATATGTTAGCTTTACTCTACTTGAATGGGAAAACATGGAGGAGGAGAATATGTCAACATTCTGACTGTTATCATCTCAATTTGTAATTGCTGACCAAGGTCTCTCGCACACAACTCCTCCCACTCCCCCAAGTGCTCACCTCTGGAGTGTTTGTAGCTGTCACAGCTGGCCTTGGTGCTGCTACAGGGAGTGGCCTTCTCAAAGACAGAAGGTCCACGGACTAGGGAGCCGCTGCTGCTCAAGTGGAGAGCAGACAGTGCAAGGTGCAGGGACCTGGCGTTCTAGAACAGGCTGTGCTGAGCCACTGCTGGTCCTGGACCCCACGCCTGCCCCTTACTGGGATGGAATGAGTGCATTCATTTCTCCTTAGAGCTGCTGGGGTGCCAGCTGTGCAGGGAAAGTCTTATTCAGAATTATGGCCTCTTTAAGATTCTGTTTTATAGCCTGCACCCTGGCACCACAGGCTAGGGCCCTAAATCTTCTGTTCCATTTGGGATCTGGGATGCATGGCCTTATGAAAAGTCAATAGGAGTTTCAGATTAAGACTCCAAACACAGGCTCTGTCCTTTCAAAGGCAGAGGCAAAACGTAACTGCCCTGGTCATTCTGGGGCTCCAAGTGCAGAGATTGCTAAGCATTTTCCAGGGGTCGCAGCCTATCTTATTGAACCGTGGTGGGTAGTGGTTTATGCACGGGGCTGCTAACCCAAAGTCAGTAGTTTGAAACCACCAGCTGCTCCATGGGAAAAACGAGGAGGCTTTCTACTCCCATAAAAAGATGAGGCTTTCTTACATTCTGGGAAACCCATAGGGGCAGTTCTACCCTGTCCCGTAGGGTTGCTAAACTGGTCATCTTCTTGATGGCAGTGGGTTTGGTTCTTCATACCTTATCCGACTATGGGCGAGACCAGGGCCACACCAACGTAGATGTTTTCTTTGTCTGTACGCAGGAGTTGAAAAGCTAGAGGGGGCAGAGCCCTGGTGTGGGTGACAACCCTGTGGCAGCATCCTGTAAGTGACAACATTGTGGAGGTGGGGCACAGGTGGAGGAGTGTCTGGGAGCTGCCAATGCTCCAGTTAAGTCTCAAAGAATGGAGGAGCTAGCCTGAGGAGGATGGAAAGGGGAGAAGGGTGAGGAGCTTCACCGACCCATGGGAGAGCCAAGAGAAAGAGACACTGCTTTGTGGGCTGTGGGATCCTGAAGAGACAGCTAAGATTTCTGGAGCTCCTATTCTGCCCTAGGAACTGAGCCAAGCTCTTTATACAAACTATCTCATTTACGTGTAAAATGTATACTTGGACAAGATATATGGATGCTATGCCCACTGATGAAGGCGGTAGCTGAGGCAAGGAGCTCATTTCAAGGTCACAGAGATCCTAAGTGCTCCCACCAGAATTTCACACAGGAAGTGCTACCAGACCAACTGCTGTCAGTCTGTCCTACTGTCATGGCTTGTGAGCTGCGAGGATACCAGAAGGTATGTGGTCAATATTTCAAATCCCAGCAGGGTCACCCTGGTGGCAGGTTTGGGCAGAGCATCCAGATGACAGCAGTGCAGGACCAGCCTTCTTTGCCGGCAACACGTCCATTTTGAGAAGAAAGTCTCTGCCTGCAGACAGTTCGTTTGTTTCCCTCCCACCTTATTCTCGGCTATGCTCCCGTGGGGCTTGGCTTCAGAGCCCTCCTCAGCCCCCAAAGGGCTCCCTGCTAAAATTCTCTCCTAGGGTTTGGAAGCTGAGGCATCTTGTGCTCTCTCTCATATGAACACAGGTTTCTGCTTTTAAAGGTCCTGTGAAAAGCTTTGCTTATCCCACTGCAACACAATCAGACAATATTCCATGCTAGCTTTAGGGTAAAAATCCCATGCCTGGTTCTTTTATCTCACAAGGAACCGCTCCTGGCCATGCTGGGTTGAAATAAGCAACATCACAGTGTACCCAGGAAGGCCAGGAATAGGACAGGGTCATTCAGCTCAGGAGCAATGGCAGCACCTGGGCAGATGGGATGAACTCTTTTTGTGAGGATATGAATGCACCAGTCTATCGGTCCCTGAGAACCCAACTGGATTTAGAAAAACAGAAATGTTCTGCGACTATCTTTCCCTTGCTTCCCTCCCCCAACCCAGATTAAGGTTCCATCTTCCACAGGAAAAATCACCCCTATATCCCCCACCATCACCCCCTTAGACCGTACACTGCCACCAGTAAGCGCTAAATAGCTTAGGAGGCAGGGTGTACAGATGGACAGAAGCACCTGTGAAGTTCTGGGAAACTTATAGAAGAAACCAAATGTGGTAGTTAGGTAATCTCAGGTCAAGTTGAGGGTATTAAGGGTGAAGGGGTGAAGTCTAGCCTGTCGATCTGATCATAGCCTGATGATGTCTTATGGGTGTGGCCTTTGAGGATTCTGGGAATTTCCTCTCTCTCTGCTTCGCCTTCCTGTTGAAGAGACACGCTCACAGAGAACTGGAGGGGTCTCATGGAGACCAGTGCCAGTGCTGAGAGGCTTCCACCGCCACTAGATCCACAAGACTTTTCATCCACCAGCCTGCGATCTTCCTGCAGTTTGCATCATTTCATGTGCTCTGTGAGTCTGAAGGCAGATTTATGGACTAGTATCAGACTTAGGGGGCTCATATCAGACATATGGACTTGATCTGGACTTGACTGGGATGTTTGGACTTGATCTGGACTTGACTGGGATGTTTTCTTAATATTCCATTACTCTTTGGTAGAAAGCTCTTTCTTATACATATATGACTGTTTCTGAATTTGTTTCTCTCATCAACCGGTCTATCACACTGAACAAGAACCCAATAGGGAGTATTCCCATGCTGTGTGTTCTCCCTTTAATCACCACAGCCCCAGGCAACAAGACAGAGAAAGCAACCGTCCCTGAGAGAGACAGAGACTTGAAAACCAGTCATCTCAGAGACATTCAAAATATTGTCTCTCCCCTGTGGAGGCTGTCTACCTATCCGAGAAGCACACAGATCTTTTAGGAATCCACGCCCTGTTTTACTGAGAAGTGTTTTCAATTTTCAGGGAACTGAGTAAAGCAATGTTCTCTGTTGCAAACAGATAAGGAGGAGGATGTGGCTGAGTTCTAAGAAACAAAAACAGCCCACTAAATCCCTGCTTCCATGAGAGACCATCAGAGAGCCAATGAGGCCACACCACTGCCTACCACTGCCAGAAAAACACAGCTGGAAGCACAGGGCAGCTCAGCTAAAATGCAGCAGGCAATGGGTGACCACTAATGGAGCCATCTGCTCATTCCAGGAGAGATATCGGACTTCCTGGTTCAATACATGCAGCAGGGAAAAGAACAATGAGATCGATACGTCCTCGAAGAAGCAGGCCGGAGCAGTTACTGGTAAACGCAGGGTTCCTCCACCTGAGACTGGCAGCGGGAATCAGGCTAATGGCAGCTCATGGTGAGGGTATTTCCTATTGGCACCTGCTGCTGTACTCTGCAAACCCTTAAGCACCGCTTGCACTCTGCTCAGCCAACCCTGCTTTGGGAGGGAGAGGGTTCCTTTCCATGGGGGAACCTCCCAGGACACTAGATTCCCACAGCCTACAAAAATATCCACCTCTCAGCCCATCGGTTACAGTCCCTGAGTAGTGCCAACAATTCATTTTCTGGGCTACTAATAAAAAGGTTGGTCATTCAAATCCACCCCGAGGTGCCTTGGAAGAAAGGCCTGGTGATCTATGACCAAAGCACCAGCTAACAGAGCACAGTTCCACTCTGACACGCACAAGGCTACTGTGAGTTGAGAGTGAGCCGCTGGGGTGGTTTGGTTTTTGTACCTCCTCAACCTCATTTAGGCAGTGTAGTGGGTTCAACATCGAGTTGCTAGATGAGACAGTCCACAGCCCACTGAGGACATTTAACCAGCTGCCAGGTGTTTTTGCTGCTGCTGCCTGTCCTGCTTAGCAGCCAACTCATCGCGGGCCTGCAGTGAATTTGTTCGTAGTTTTTTTTTTTTTTTTTTTTTTTTAACTATAGTCCGGTCCTCCACCGGACTGAGGGACCGTGAACTGGTCCCCTGTTTAAAAAGTTTGAGGACCCCTGGTCTAATTCTATAAAGATTTGCAGCCTAAGAAACCCTCTGTGGCCTTTCTATAGCACCAAGCGGGCAAATCTGTCCAGAGTTAGGGTGGAGGCTGGGGTTCAGGGTCACCTTTACTTAAAAGCATTCCAGTTTGATGGCTGACTTCACACCCAACCCAAATACACTCCACTGAGTCCAGTCCAATTCACTATCATCAAGTTCATTCTGACTCACGGAACTGTTCCCTGTGCGTTTTCCAGGGGCATACATCTTTTCGGGAGCAGAAAGCCTCACTGTTCTCCCAAGGGATGGCTAGTGTATTTGAACTGCTGACTTGGCAATTAGAAGCCCAACACAGAATCCACTACACCCCTCGGGTTCCTAGCAACCTTATACAGGGCTTCCAAAACAATTAGTCTGTATGGGAACAGACAGCCTCATCTTTCTCCCACAGGAGGGCGTGTGGCTTGTGTGTTTGAAGCACTCACTTCGAGGCTAGGAGCCCGGCCAGTGCCTAGCCCACAGCAGCAGCAGTTCCATCAAAATTCTGCACTTAAGCACACGGTAAATATGGACTGACGGTCTAGCCCGAGTTGGCTGCTTTGGAAATTATCCTCTCTTGAAGCAAGCAGCAGTATTAAGAGAAAAAGGGAAGACGTCAGGATCACCAAATTCGAGTAGCCTCATGGAGCTGCGACCTTTATTTACTTCACAAGCATGCAGCACGTGTGGGTTGGTTCGTGCTGTGGCTCCAACACATCACAGAAGCCCCGTTATCACAGGTGGGTTAGCCCAGGACCTGCTCCGTCCAGGCTGCAGATGGGAGAATCAGCTCTCTGCAGAGGCTGGCAAATTGGGCTGTTCTCCCAATGGCAGCTGCGCTGTTCATTCTCCTGGCAAAACAGATATTGTTGTCAGGCTCGGTGGCCTTTCTGCCTTTGAAAATGCCCTGGGAACCCAACAACTAATTGTGTTCATAGATAGTCACCATCATCCGAGCATTTAAAACACTAGAGGAGAGAACTGTATTGGTTAAAGTAGTAGGTATATGTAATAGGTAGGTTTTCTGTGCCAACATGGCCCATGACGATAGGTAAGTTTGTTGTGCCAACATTCGGACCAGCATGCAGCCGGCTGCCTTGATTATTCTGTACCTTCCATTTGCAAGCTACACTACCTGTGGGACATCTAGCATGTGGCCTATGTTGCTGTACATTAAGGTCCCTTCAACTCCTGCTTCACCACACTACTGGAATATATATCTCTTAAGTTGGGACTGTCGGACCCTGTCACCTGACTGACTGTTGGTGACTTGTCTTACTGTTTGTGGCCTGTGGCTAGATTGCTCTACAGAAGATTATCCGGTGGCTCTCAAGACTTGAAGGACTGACAGTGTACTAGCTGTCTCACGAAAGTGAGTTGCACCAAATCATTCATATGACTTTATAGATTAATTAATTATTTCTTATGTTAGATATCTATCTATCATTATAAATATATATATAAAGTTTTATTTCTCTAGAGAACCCTGCCTCTGGCTGTTACAAAATCTGGTGTCAATTTGAGGATTAAGAGTGTAGGGGTGGAGTCTAGCCTGTCAATCTGGAGATAGCCAATGAGACCTCTGTGTGTGTGTGGTCTTCTTCTCTGAGGATTCTGGGAAATGGGGTAATTCCTTCCTGGAGGCAGAGACACTGTCTCTCTCGGTTTTCTTCCTTGGAGACTTTCTACTGACAACACTCTCTTGGAGACACTCGACTGACAAGACTGGCTCCCTGCGAGACATCTCTGAGGAGAAGCCACACGAACCTACCCTGAGGCAGCCAGAAACCTGGACCTAGAGAAGCACGTGGAGACCCCTGCCAGCACTTAGATGCTTAAACCACCACTGGATCCAAAGATTTTCTACCCACTGGCTTGTTGTCATCCTGCATTTGGCATCATTACATGTGTTCCATGACTCCTAAGAGGGCTTTTAGATTGCTATTAGACATATGGGCTAACAATGGACTTATGGATTTGTTCTGGACTGGGCTGGGATATTTTCTCACCGTTAATTGCTCTTGAATATAAACCTTTTCCTTATCTACATATGAGTGCTTATGAATTTGTTTCTCTAGTCTACCCAGACTAACACACTGTCTAACACAGTATATTACATGTATTTGATTAGAACATCAGTAAAGGTATAATTATGGGTTATCCATACTTAGAAACACTGTTTTTTACATTAATACATGTAAAATAAACTGGATAAACTGGACTAGAGCACTGAGGACAACGTATCTCTGCTCATGACGAAGTTCATAAAGCAAGCAAAACCCGCCTCCATCAGTGACCTCACAGGATAGAGAAGAACTAGTCCACAGAGTTTCCATTATGTTGGGTTGGTAAGCACAAGGGCAGTGGTTTGAAACCACTAGCTGTTCCATGGGAGAGAGATGAAACTTTCTACTTCTGCTAAGATTGACAGGAAAGATTGACAGGTTTCCCTAGGAAACCCACAGGGAAAGTTCTATTCTGTTGTACAGGGTTCGTGTCAGTCAGCATGGGCTCAATGGTAATGATTTTGTCTCTTGGTTTGGATCATTCTGGAAGTAGGCTGCCATGTACTTCTTGCAGAGAGGCTCATGGGTTTGAAGTATTGAACTTCCTACTAGCAGCCAAATTCTTAACCACACCAGGGCTCCACATGAAAAAGAAGGCACATAAAGAAAGGTCTACCAGTTGGTTATATTCTTGGGACACCCAAGAGAGAGCCAAGTGAGCAGGATCACACTATGAGTTTGACCAGTTGCAGCAAACATCTGGGGTTGTTCTGAACCGCATTCTAGGATCAGCTAGCTGCCTTGTTTCCATAAGAAAAAAACAAACAAAAGCCAAGCCTGCTCTCACCTTTTGGCACATTAAAGCACTGGGCCAGGACTTTGCACATGGTGACAAAAAGTGCACTATGGCCCCACCTGGCCAGTGCACCCTCATGCTGACAAGATCTTATGAGCAAAACCACATCAGAGGGATCATGGGATGGCCAGTTCTGTGATGCAGAATGTGTACAAAGGACAGAGGGGAAGTTGGCATTGTGAAGGACCTTGGTCACAATTGGCAGTGGCCCTTGGAGCCTGTGAGCTCTAGACCATAGCGGGCACTGATCTTGTGTGCTGTTCTTTCTACTGATGTGGCCATCACAACTGTGAACAGAGGTGTCTGAACTCCTCATTGTCTGCCCCATCATCACTGCACAGGAGGAGATCCTGAGGGAGCAGGGTTGAGGGGTGGGGACCAGGGGGACAGATTGGGGTTGTGGAGAGTGGAGGAGTTAAGATGAGGAGTCGAAAAGTTCACGTGATCCCTGGGAGAAATGGAATCCATCCAGTGAAGGCACCAGGAGCTTGCCTCTACCGCCCCGCCCTAGTCTACACAAACAACTATGGGAAGGATGATTCCTGGGGCAGAAGGAGCACCAGGGACACAAGCCTGCCATAGTCTAAGGTTAAATGTTTGCAGGTTAAAAGCTAAAGGTCAGACATGAATGCACCATATTGGCATGAAGCAGCAAACCAACAGAGAGATCTGTGGGGCCGGCGCCAATCCCAAGTACGTGCCCCCGCCCTCCTCCCCAAAAGAAGGCATTTCAGAGGACAGTACTGAAGTTGCAGGTCAGGGAGAGAGGCACTTCTGAACAGCAGCAAATGAAAGAGGGGGGAACACATTCTGGCCTAGCAAGCCCTGAGAATGACATTCTGGTTTGGAGCAGCTAATGTACAGAGGATCATAGGGCCAGTCCCGCCGGGAGACATGATGCTCCTCATTGACCCGTAGTGCTACAGGGGACAACAGTGGAGACACAGTGCAGGATCAGTGCCCAATGCGATCCCACCACACTGAGGCAAAACACTAAAGGTGTGCGACAGCGCAGCAAGGGAAGTAAAGCAATGAAGTCCCTGAGAAATACCAAAACTCGACTTTAGGGTATGGCACCCCATCAGATTTGACTGGAAAACACTCATAAAGGTCAACAGACAGACCTGGAACTGTTTATATGCTTTTCTTTTTGTTGTTGTTGGTTTTGTTTTCTTTTGCTGTTATGTGTTTCTTTGTTTTGTTTTGGTGCTTATTATTGTCTCTGCGTGTCTCTCTAGGTAAGACAGGTGGGATAAACGATCGGAGGAGAAAACAATGGGACCAACGGTTGTGGGAGGGGGGGGCAGGGAGAGGCATGGTGGAGGGGGAGGTGAAAGGGAAGATGCAAACAAACCCAGGGACAAGGGAACTCATGATCCAAAATTAATGGTGAGGTGGGCATAGAATGCCTGGTGGGGCTTGATCGAGGGCAATGTAGCCAGTGAAATTAAAGCAATCTGAATGAAGGCCCAAAACAATAGTGGGACAAGAGAAAGGTAAAAGGATATAGATGAAAGAACTAGAAGGCAAAGGACATTTATAGAGGCCTAAATACAGGCATGCACATATGTAAATATATATATAATGATAGGGAAATAGATTGTGTATTTATATTAAGTATAACATATATTATCTATTATATTACATGCAAATATACTGATATATAACAATAGGGAAATAGTACATATACTTATATATTAAGTATTAAGGCAGCAGACAGACATTGGGCGTCTACTCAATGCAAGAATACTTTGTTCTAATAATCTGACATTCCGTGATGCTCACCTTCTCTGAAATGATTGTCGAGGATAAAATGGGTCCATAAGTAAATGTGGTGAAGAAAACTGATGATGCCTGCCTATGAGAATGATGATAGCAACAAATGCACAAATGTGCTTGACAAAATGGATGGATGTATGGATTGTGATGAGAGGTACAAGCCCCCAATTTTTAAGAAGAGTTTGTATCAAGTAGAAAAAAAAAAGATATAGCATCTGGGGTCTTAAAGGCCGAAGATAAAAAGAGACCATCTAGCTGAGAATCAACAAAGCCCACAGGGAAGAAGCACACCAGCCTGTGTGATCATGTGTTGTCAATTAGATCAGGTAGCAGGCATCAACGATCCAGAACAAAAAATCCTATCAACATCTGTGAGGGGGCGCTCAGAGAGGAGACCCGAAGCCCATCTTTAGACAGTTGGATATCCCCTTACAGAAGGGGTCACAAGGAAGAGACGAGTCAGTCAGGGTGCAGTATAGCACCAATGAAACACACAACTTTTCTCTCATTTAGTGGCTCTCAAGCTTCCTAATGTTGCAACCCTTTATACAGTTCCTCATGTTGTCTGACCCCCTCCCAACCATAACATCATTTTTGCTGCTACTTCATAACTATAATTTTGCTACAGTCATGGATTGGGTGACCCCTGTGAAAGGGTTGTTTGACCCCCAGCGGGGTCGTGACCCACAGGTTGAGAACCTCTGGTCTAAACCTCTGCCCTTCTCACACCCAACACAAAACAGAAGAAAAAGCTCATTGCCATCTAGTAGACACTGACTCGTAGAGACCCTATAGGTAAGGTGACCGGATGTCCCGCTTTTTAACAATTTGTCCCGTGCCCCACAGTGTTTTAAAATTAAATAAATATATTACAATACGATTTTTGCAGTGTAAGAACATTTCTGTTGCTCCATATAGACCAAATTTTTAATCGAGAACCCCTTCTCCCCCGGGTCAATGGTGTCCCGCTTAA
The DNA here is from genome assembly GCA_004026705.1 of Nesogale talazaci. Lineage (NCBI taxonomy): Eukaryota > Metazoa > Chordata > Mammalia > Afrosoricida > Tenrecidae > Nesogale > Nesogale talazaci. The sequence continues at coordinate 32,242 of PVJH01011731.1, read as the reverse complement.
AATCTGGTCACTTTACACTAGAGGACAAAGAAGAATTGCGCCTTGGAATTTCAGAGTTTGAGTCTTCATGGGCACAGGCAGGCTCACCTTTCTCCAAGAGGCCACTGGGTCAGAACCGACTCACTGGCAGTATGTCTGGCTTGTTTTATTGACTAGTGAGTTGAAATTAACTCAGGGGCAGAGAGTTTGGTTTTGGGGGTATTGGTAAGTGTTGAACTGCTCACTGCAAGGTCAGCAGGTGAAACCCACCAGCTGCTCACAAGAAAGTTACAGTGCTGCCAACACTCTGGAGGGTCTCTATGAGTCAGAAACCAGTGAGTGGCTGGGGGTTGGTTGTCTGGTGATTGGCCAAGGGCATTGAGCATCTTTGCTTGTTCTTGTTGGCCTGTCAATGTCAACTTTGGTGAAAGGTCTGTTGAAGTTTTTTGACCATGTTTGGTTTGATTTTTATTGGCATTTAGCATATGTATAGTAAAAAATAATTCAACGGACGGGAAGTACTTGAACATATGAAACTTCCTTAGCCACCATTGATGTCAAGATGAAGCGTTGTTAAGTCCTGTAAGGCTTCATCTGCCCTTCACAATCAGTTTTTTTTCTTTCTTTTTTTTGGGGGGGAGGGGGATCACTGCCCTCTGTTGGTCGTGGGAGCTACTCAGTCTTGCTCCTGGAGAGCTGCTGCTGGGTTTGAACCACCAAGGCAGTGGGCCACAGTCCTGCACTCAACCACCACACCTCTGAGGCTCAGCCCACAAAATTAGTTGCTATCAGCTGATTACTTCTGATCTTAAACTCCACCAGCAAGGAATCCCAGCATGTGTATAGCTTCCTGGACCTCATTAAACCTGAGGCTCATACATGGCATTGCAGCTGATCCTTGCCTACTCCTCTAGAAGATTTTGCCCCATGAACCAACCACAGATCATTTACCCACTCCTCTCTTGGTGGATATGTGGATAGTTTTTAGTTTGGGCTGTTATGAATACAGGAGGTCACTCCAAGGGAGAAAGATGAGACTGGCTGCTCCCATAAAGATCCACAGTCTCAGAGATCCTACGGAGTAGTTCTGTGTCCTTTAAGGTGACGGCGAGTTAGAATCTAGTCAATGAAAGTGGGTTTGGTTATAGTATAAACATAGCCGCTGGGAAAACTGATGTACTTGTTCTTGAGAGATCTAGACTCATAGAGGGCCACTGGGAGTTGCAATTGACTCAACTGCAGTGAATTTGGTTTGGGTTTCACACCCTTCTGTCTCCTGAGCATATTCTTAGGAGTGAAGTTGCTGGGTTATCAGGAAGATGTACTTTTGATCTGCAGTACCAAAGGCCTTTCTCATCTCACGTGCCCGCCTTGTTGTCTCGTGGCTCTCTCCAGGACCCTTTAAGCCGGCCCCCATGCCTGTTGCGCTCTTTGGTTCCCAAAGTTCTGTGACTGTTATCTCTTTTCCTCCTCTTCTGCCTCGAGGTCCTGTGGTCTTGGTAGTGACTTTGAGGGAAGAACAAGTGTGTGCTCTCAGCCCACTATCTTTGATTGGAAGTGTCTATTAAAAGGCTTTTAGCTCTCTGTCTCACGAAATATGATTATGCTCGGGTGTGCTCTGAGTCATTTCTGCTAAATGGTTTCACACACACACACAAAAAAGCTTTACTGCCTTTCATGGCGATGGCTGTGTCCTCCATTGCTAACAAAACGATCGTGAGATCTTTCCAATTCTGGAGATTTTCCAGAAAGAAGGGTTTATGGGGAAAGCCGGCTACAGGTAGAGTTTCTGGTATTCTTCCCCTTGGGTTTTCTTTTCTTTGTTGTATTTTTTTAAAAAAATCATTTTATTGGGGGTTCTTCACAACCCTTATCACAATCTATACATATAGCCATGTGTCAGGCACATTTGTACATATATTGCCATCATCATTTTCAAAGCATTTTCTTTCTTCTTGAGCCTGTGGAATCAGTTCATTTTTCCCTCCTTTCCTCATGAATCCTTCATAATTTATTAATTTTTTTCATTTCTTACCCTGACCACTGTCTGCAAAGGAGCCGTGAGAAGGACCTCGCCTGTCCAGAAATAGCCTGCATGCTCCTCAAACCTTTCTACAAAAGACTACAAAGGGGCTTGAAGGGTCCCCAAGAAGGAATGAAAAGTATATTTAAACTGTCCCACATGGTGACAAAGAGCTGGACAGAGAGCAGATACCATTTAGAGGTCATTAATTTGGCCCAGGGGAAGGTATGAATAGGCTAGACCACCTTCCACCTTAATAGTGAGATCCTGCGGGGCCTGGGAAGGTAGGTTGAGGTGCTTACTCAGCCTTTCTGTGGCAGTGAGTTGAACTTGGGGGCCGAGCTCCCAGGCCAGGATGCTCTACTACCAAGAGAATCTGCACCTCAGTGGGCGGGGGCAGTGGCTCAGTGGTAGACTTCTCACTCCCCAGCCAGGAGATGAGGCTCGATTTCTGGACAATGTTCCTCATGCGCAGCTACCAGCTATTGGCCAGTGGAGGCTCACATGTTGCTGGGATGCTGAACATGTTTCAGCAGTGCTTCTCGACTAAGATGAATGAGAAAGAAAGGTCTGGCGATCTACGTACAAAAGTCAGCCAGGGGAGGACCTGGGCCAAGCAGCATTTTGTTCCCTTTGTACATGGGCCGGAGTCTGACTGGAGGGCACAACAGTGGGCTGAAACTCTGTGCGTTTGGCCCAAATGTTGATGAACACTGTCAACTGGCTCTAGAGTTAAGAGCACTGGGCAGCCCCTGACAAGGCTTAAGCAAGGGATGAGTATTTGCAAGCATTGGCATGACCGTTTTGAAGAATGAGCAGCTCACAGATGGTCTAAGGAACTTTCCAATTTACCATGTGGTGCTGTGAAGGGCAGCGGGGCCTGCCAAGTCAGCGTAAGTGGGAATCTAGAGCAGGGCAGCACCGGGGCTCTGGGCTCACAGAGTGGTGGGGAGATGTGGAATGAAGAAAGAGTCAAGTTGAGGAAGCACTTGAGTCATGTTCTCTGACTGCTTGCTTGTTCATCCTTTCAATGTCAGAGGATGCAGCGGCCTGCTGGTCAGTTTTTCCTATGGAAATACAAAACCAGGCAGCATCTTGTTTTCCCAAGGCAACATTCCCATCAATCACAATGGCTAGCGCTTCAGGGCAAAGTGGTCAGCACAGTGTTTGATGCAGGTACGGCACTATTTATAAGTGAAAGGATTTGGACCCCTCTTCTTTAGAAGACGCTAACATCCAAAGGTGAAGCCTAGTGTCCACCAAGAGCAGAAAACCTGAGCAAAGAATGGTGGCCGAGCAGAGGACGGCTTGTCCTCATGGAAAGGATGGGAGACAGCTATTTAGTGTACAACCCTGTCCAGGGTAACAAGGAGGCCTGTGCTAGGCTGGGTTCCTGAGAACAGCAAAACCAGTGACTTACACACCTATAGAAAGGAAGACATTTACAACAAGAAAATGGCTCACACCGTGGTATAAGTAGGTCAGTCCGGTCTGGTTCAAGGCCATGAGAAAAGCTGGAGGCTTTTCCGGACTCACATAGATGCAAAGGCTGGTAGGCTGGCAGTTACCAGGAAGCAGGAAGACAGAAAATTACCATAGGCTGATGAAGACAGAAGCCGATGAATCTAAGGTTAGCAGGTCAGGCTCCTGGCTGCTGAAAGGAATGAATCCCAAAGACCTAGAGGTCAAGGAGGCAGATACAGATTCCAAACATAACAAGAAGGGGGAAGCCTTTAGATAGAGTACCTAGTATATGAGCAAGCCACACTCCTAATAGAAATTTCCTTTCCCTTGTATTAGGGCTGGACCTGATAAGGGGGTAGCACTCCACCTTGGTCTTCCCAGAAGTGCCTAGTTGCTCACAGGAGATCCCTTCATGGAGTTGATTCCATTATGTTAGATCACATCCTGGAGACTCCTGGGCCAGGGAGGTTGACACAGAACTTAGCTACAACAGGGCTTGTTGGTGTTTGATGAATAACTGCAGTAGACAACACTGAAAATTCTGGATAAATCCCAGGGTTTTGAAATGGTTTCTCACAGTTCAACCATGGCCAACAAAGTAAAAGTAGGACTGACAGAACATGGCAAATTGTGAGTGCCTGAAACAATAATCAGAATGGAAAAAATTAGAGTCAACCACCTGCTAGAAACTTATCTGCCTTTTAGAAAACAAAGGCAGTGTGCAAGCTGCATAGCAACCAGGCTCTTGATCGAGAGAGTTAGAGACACTGGTGTCCCCCTCAACCTGACGATGCAGCTTTGAACGTGTGCTGCTCTCCACTGTCCCAGCAGTTATCCAGTCTCTCACATCGCTCCAGAAAGGACAGGTTCACTCTGCCTCCTCCAAGGCTCCATTCCAGGAGGGGTGGGGACCATCATCTTTCCCATTTCTCCTGTTGTCCTAGCAACTCCCATTCTGTAAATCCCAGTCCATTCCAGTTTCCCTTTGTTGGCTCTGACTGAATTAGTTTGAGGCCCTGAAAAATTCAACTGTGCAAAAAAATATATATATTAGGAAGGAAATATGCCAAAAACATGCCTCTGGGTGATAGAACTATGAGTGATTTTTCTCTTTTTTTCCTCAAATTTCTTTCAACGGAGAGTCTAGTACTTTTATAATCATACACTCTCCCCTCCCAAACACTATTTAAAAGAGAAAAGTCACATTGCAAAAAATGAAATATGGCTGGATCTCTAATTCACAAACGCACAATTGTTAGCTGTAGGCATGAATATATATGATCATGGTTTCATTTATTCTGAAACAAGGCAGCTGGGGTTATCAGGAATAATAAAGGGCAAAAGGCTCCTGGCAAAATACTGTACCTGCTTACACAGGATCAAGTATGCAAATTCTTTAGAACCTAAAGAAAATGGGCAGCCCCAGGGTAAATGCTTATGAAGTAGCTTACCTACAAAGCCCTGTAATAAAAAAAAATTTAACCCTGCTCCTAAATTGTCATTGCTAAACTCCACATATAAAATTGCCTCCAATTATAGTTGCAATATCACTCATGAACCACTTTTGCTAACACACATCTAATGCAGAAGCTAATAATCATCATTCCCTGGTAGAAAAATGTCAAAGGTAGGGAGAAGCTTTTAGTTAGATCCCAGGATCGACTGTAACCATTCAGGGAGGCCTGTGGAAGGAGAGTAGCTGTGAGAGGGAAGCAGGTTTGAGCTCAATTCTTGGTTCCGTACAGGACTACATACCTTAGGCAAGATATTTATTTTCTAGAGATTCTGTTTTCTAACTGCAAAATAAAGATGACAACCACCACTACCAGATGAACAATCTAACTGTCCTCTAGCTCTTTAAGATTTGTCTCCTTACTATCAAGGCTTTGTGTTTTAACTATTAATTATGCTAGATTTGCATATGTTCATGATGTGTATTTAAGATCACTCTGAACATAGAAGTCACCATAAATGACCCCTCAGAGACAGTGGCAGGAGTAATGGTTCTCTGCGGGCACGGGAAGAAGGGGAGGGGAGCTGATAGTTTTGATGATTGTATAACCCCACTGAGGGGGATGGAAAAACAGAATTTTATGTGATTGGATATACTGAAATATGTAAGTATGTCAAGAAAAATAGTATAAAGTATCAAATGGGCTAGGGCCACAAGTACTACTTAGATCCAACCCCATAAGATACATTTTATTGTCGCAAAGGAATAAGACCCTGGTTTACAGAGACAATCCAGTCAACTGGTGGAAAAGTCAGTTTTAGAGTTTCGGTGCTACCTCCTAAGCTAGGAGCTGGGGCTATAAAAACTTGGGAGCTTCCACCCAAGACACAATGGGGCTAGACTCCCTGGAAGCAAGCTGAGTCAGAAGAAAGGGGGGGGGGGAGGCTACAGGACTGAATGCTCCCAAGAGGTACTGCCTCCCTTCTCCAGAGCCAGAAAACTGGATGGTACTTGGCTGCCATGACTGAACACCTTGATCAGATTCCACAGATGAGCCTTTACTAAAAAGGGAGAAAACTGTGGTTTATTAAACCCACAGGGATTGGAGGAACCCAAGAAATTCTTGCCCTTCTATATTCTTTAAATCTTTAACCAGAACTGTCTCTCGGAATCAGCTCTGAACTAAAGAGGGTTAGCTTGTAGAAAAGAATGTGTGTGTGTGTGTGTGTGTGTGTATGAGACAAAATTGACAATAGTTAAATCTACAGTCTAGAAGAGAAGACTAGGAGAAAAGAGTATACATTAAAAGTGATGACACAGTTTATGTAGAAATCTTGAGATTGTTGACATAAAGTGAAGAATGTGCAGAAATTGTTTCATGAGTGCATGTTTTGTTCTGCATATTTCCCCCCAAAGCAAACGTGAATTAAAATAAAAAGAACAAGAATGTCTATTTTGCCAAAATATGAGGATAAGAAAATACATATGTAAGTGACCAATATCAAGACTGGCTCATGCTGGCCCTTGGGATGAATGAGCAAATAATCTTGTCTACTAATATGGAAGTATTTGTTCAGGTAAATGCTGGGTCTATATCTGTGGGTGGACCACTACTGGTGAGTGGGCCCAATTCTCCACTGTCTACCTCCAGTACAGAGGCTAGAAAAGTGACACAGGAGAATGTGTCAAAAAGTTCAAGGAAAAATACAGATGAAAGACACTTGGAAAATTTCCATGATGAAGTCCTCTAGGACCTAGTTTCTAGCTCCCTGTGTAGTGAAAGGTGGCCAAATAATAAGGTCAGAAGCAAAAACAGAAATTGGCTAGGGGAATCCCAGAGAAACTTAGTCTCTTAGATGTCAGCAGTACTGCCTTCCTTGGTTCCGTCCTTCCTGCCTTTACAACTTGGACGTGAGGGTGGGCCCCAGCAGCCATCTTACAACCATGAGGAAGAGAAGAGGAAGATGGCTAGTAACCAAAGCCTTCAGCAATGGGACCAATGCCACTCCGGACCAACTGAGCCAATGCCAAGAGCTGCCTATCTGGAGACCTGCTATTTGGGAAGATGACCAAAAGCCCTGATTGTGTAGTGGAATACATGTTGGGCTGCTAACCACAAGGTTGGCAGTTCAAACACACCAGCCCCTGCGTGGAAAAAAGATGACACTTGATGTTCCTATAGATATTTACAACTTCAGAAATCCAAAGGTTTCTATTGTCCTAGCAGCTTGCTATGAGTCAGAAATGAATGGATCGCAGTGGTTTTGTTTTGTTTTTTTTGCTTAAGCCACAGTTTGAAACTTGCAGACAAAAGTATTTCTAACAAATGCAAATCATGAATGTCATCAGGTCTATACCTTGCTCTCAGGCAGCTCGTTTTCTAAGTGGGCATGAGGATAATAGAAGATTCTCATACATCAGCATAAAAGTAGGGAGTTTTTCATGTTCCACTGTTTGTCTGCAGTCTGTTGAACTGGGGTGGTTTGTGATGATGGAAGCAAAGACACGAAGTTCACACACCAACAGGGTTCCCTCAGTGGGGCTTCCAGACCAAGACCGGTGTGAGAAACCAACACCAAAGGAAACAAGGCATACAACACGAGGGGGAGGGTGGGGAGCTAACCGTGAAGGAGAGATGATGAGGGCTGTATCCCTTCATTTACAACAGAGGGAATCTGCAAAGTTGGTATTCCATGGTAGGAAAGCTTCCACTTTGGTAAATGTACCAGTTCAGGTTTCTTGTGCCAACCTGGCTGAAAAACATATGTGGGATTAATTGAAGGGTGGAGAGAGAAATGGCCCGAGACCCTCGCCCTTCGAGTTCTCGTGTCTCTTGCTCGCTATGGTCAGACCTGTGCGCGTCTGCTCAGCCAGTTATCTGCCTTGACTGGCAAGGCTCGTAGAACCCACATGGACTTACCCTGGCACAGTCCTGCCAGTGCTGACATACTTACAACGCCACTAGAGCCAAAGGCTTTCTACCCACTGTCATCCTCCTGCATTCGGTGTCATCGTGTGTGCTTTGTGAGTCTGAGGGGCTTTTGTACATCACTGTCGGATTTAGGGACATGGACTGGACAGGGTGGGGATGCTTTCTGAATGCACACTTACCTTTTGTTAAAACACACACACACACACACACACACACACACACACACAACTCTTGTACCTATATGAGTTACTGGGGATTTGTTTTTCTAGTTTCCCCAAACTAACACATTAAGTTAGAGGTAACATCCAAATACTTTATCCGACTTTAAATGTCCCCACAGATTCTCTCTTTCACTGCTATGTTGCTTACAGTGAGCATATGGCTGATTCTATCTCCCCAGAGGAGTGGACTATTATCCTTTTTGCTCTCTCTTCCCACCGTGACACCCAACCTCCCTCATATCTCCCCCCCTATTCAGGCATTAGGTTTTTTCACCCTTGAGCTCAGGGGACTTTGATGGAGATAGAACCCACCTTTAATGCACACTGACTATGCAGGACTTAGGTGACCTATAAATGCCCCCTAGTAAGCAAAGGCGTCTCTCCCAGTTGCACGTGGACCATCAAGAGGGGCTTAGGTGAGCATGCTATCATCAACGTATCCATCCCCTTTGTTGTGTCTCTCTCCTATCTTTTCTATCGTCCATGACCTTGTTATAATCTTCATATATTACTGCTGCACTGTTGTGCCTTTCGGCTGTTGGAGGCTGGTTTCTTCTAACACAGGTGAAGGAATATTAGCCACCGCGAATCTTACATGTGCCTGTGGTACATTAGCTGATGTGGTGACAGAAGATAGCCTTAATCAGGGGCACCAATGCCACGCTGGACCATCTGAGCAAATGTCAAACGTTGCCGACCTGGAAGTTGCCTGTGGAAGGCAGTCAAAATGTATGAGGGGAAGAGCTGCCTTCTACAAGTAGAGCCGACCTTAAGGAAAATGATGCTTCAGAGCTGCGGGGTCCTCTCGCAGGTCGGAGGGCAGGGGAGCACAGCGCTGCCTGGGGCCCTCGAGCCCAAGTTGCCTCTCAAGCTGCTCAGGGTGCTCTTCTGATTTCCTGCTTTTGGCTCCTGGGATTTCCTGTGAATACCCCAAACTTCCCTTTTCCTCATAAAAGTTGCTTGCATTGACAAAAGTGTTTCTGCTGCATGAATTCTTTCAGTGTTGTGAAGCAAGAACTGCAGTATGAACCACTCCAGAAACCTAACGGTTTCATGAGAGTCCAAATACAAGCTTATATGCCACATGCATTTATGGAACACTGGAAGAACACAGCTGACCCAGTAAATACTAATGAATGGCAGAAGAGGTGTGGGGTGACATCAACAACCTCATACAGGAAGAAGCCCAACGGTCATGAAGAAGACAGAAAAGACCAAAGGGGAAATCAGAAAAGTGTCTGAAACTAGCTCTGTAAGACAGAGAAGCTGAAGTGAGTGGAGGAAATGATGATGTGAAAATGTCAAAGACGTGGGTGGGGTGAGCAAACCAAAAGCAAAGAGCATTCTTAGTAAAGGAAAACAGCGAGGTTTTTTTTAAAAACAATCATTTTATTGGGGGCTCATACACACAATCGATACCTACATCAATTGTATATAAGACTTACTTTGCAATACTGAAAGATTCTGTAGGGGAAAAGACTGAATAATGCTGGAAGCTTTTAAAGAAAGTGAAGATAGCTCACACAGTCACGGTACCAAAAAGAATGAGTCAATACTCAAGATGTAACATATGATCAAGAGCATTGAAGGAGGAAATCTAAACTGCATTTCTGAAGGAATTGGCAAAAAACTAGTGTCCAGGAAGGGGCAAAATACTGATTTACATGTTTCAACAAACCTGTGCAGTGGTAGAAGTGCTTACTCACTTACGTGAAGAGATTTGGAAGACAGCTACCTGGCTAACACAGAAAATATTTTTTTCTGTATTCATTCCCAAGAAAGTGACCCAAAAGAATGAGGAAATCATTAAATACTATCCCTGATATCCTACACAGGTAAAATTTTCCTGCATATAATATAAAAGTGGTTACAGAAATACATTGGCAGGGAACTGTCAAAAATTCAAGCAAGATTTAGAAGAGAATGTAAAACAAAGGTTAGCATTGTTGATGTCAGGTGCATCTTGCCTGAAAGCAAATACCAGAAAGATGTTTGCTCAGTTTTTACTGGCTCTATAAAGGCTTTGACTGTGGGTATCATTAGACATTACAGAACACATTACACATGGATGGGAATTCCAGAGCCCTTCATTGTGCTCATGACACGACCTGGATGAAGAGCCAGAGGCAACAGTTCAAACAGAAAGTGGGATATGGTAGTTTAAAATAAGCAAACTTGTATCTCCAAGTTGCATCCTTTCACCATACTTATTTCAATCTGTATGCTAAGTGAATGATCCAAAAAGCTGGTCTATATGAGGAAGAATGTAGCATCAGGATTGGAGGGAGGCTCATTAACAACCTGCATTATGCACACGATACAATTTTGCTTGCTGAAAGGTCTTGAAGCATTTGCTGGAGAAAAAAAAAACTGTTCGAGAGCAAAGATGTTACTTTGAGACTAAGGTGTGCCTGCCCCAAGATATGGTATTTTCAATCATCTCATAAGCGCGTGAAAGCTGGACAATGTATGAGAAGACTTGAAACAAATTGATGCTTTTGAACTGTGATGATAATGAAGAAATGGGCTGTATGTAATGAAGAAATGGGACCGACAGAAGAATGAGCAAATCCATGTCAGAAGTACAATTGAACTGTCCCTTAGAAGGCAAGACGGCAAGACTTCTCATATCCTTTGGACTTTTTATAAGGGAGAACCCTTCAAGACAATGAATGGACACAGTGGCTGGCCGCCCCAATGGGCTCAAGCATAGGAATGATTGGCACCGAACTGGGAAATGTCTCCTGCTGTTGTGCAAAGGTACTGTGAATACTCTCCTTGGCCAATCCAGGGGTTTGAGTCAATCTGAGGTCAAGGGCAGCATCCCTGAGTGGACTCTGATATTGAGAACAGAGGGGGAAATGGAGGAGAGTTCTGAGCAGAGTGAACAGCAGGTGCAAAGTCCTTAGGCAGGAGAGTACAAAGTGGGAGGAGATAACTAAAGAAGATGGAGTGTCTGGTGCAGACAGCACATGGGGAAAGTCTACTTCAAGCACAGGCCAGAAGGAGGTGGGAAGCTCCGTAGCTACTTTAAGTATTCAGTGCTTTCTCCTAGGAGCACAGGGAAGTCACTGAAGTCATTCTCCAAAGAGGTAACCTCTTCTGGAAGGAGTTTAGTGGTTACACAATCTCTAGCTGCACAGAGGGAGGGGAGGGGCAGTGCCTGTATGAAACAGAGACTGAGAACAGGAGTGTGCATTCCCCCTTCTTTGTCAACAGAAGCCTAGTTTGCAGTAGAGCTACTCCTATCCCAGCTGAAGAACAATGGCTGGGCCAGGCAATAAGCACATTCCTCTTCTCTGTTTTCCAAGTCATCTTTGAGGCCAGGGATGACCAGGCGACCTAGATATGGTTGATGGGTCCTAAATCCCAGTGTGTTTGGCAGCAGGGAACAGGAGGGGAGGGGTGAGTATAGCAGAGGTTTGCTTTCCTGATAAAAGAGGAGTCATATAGTCCATGCAGACATCTCAAGGTCATAAGGCAGCTAGACCAAGACCAACAAACTAAGGCTGCTGAGTCTTCACATTACAAATAGCGAGCCCAGGGCCCTAGGTCACTGCCTGCTTGCCTTACTCCCAGACCTGGTGCTGCAGCTATTCACACGTGGGTGGCTGCTCACTTCCATTGAGACCCCTTCCAAGTGGCTGCACCAGCTTTCCCGGCCTGACCCAGAGAAAAGCCTCAAGGTGAACAGACCTGGGGAATCATTTGCTTGCTGCCTCTAGATAACCCTCTTTTTTTCCTAAGCCAAGAAAATTGTCTGACACAGCAGTATAATAGGATCCAATTATGACAAAAGAGAACAATGACTTCAGGCCGACGAGCTGGATGCGGGACAGTAAAGCAAGTACCATTAAAAGATCCATTCCGCCTTATAAATGGCACCAGAGACACCCCCCACCCCAGAATGGCTTTGTATCAGACTTTATAAAAGGGGCAGAAAAATAACTCCTTCTTTGGCTGCTTTCTTGCGGGGGAAGTGAACTAAGACCGACTTGTTTATGGAGAGCTGACAAGAATCAGATGTGTGTGGAGAGAGAGCCGTCAGGGTCATTAGCTGTAATAAAAGGCCCTATTCACTGTGGGTATGATTTAAGGCATTAAGCTCAATTCAGAGCAGTTTTTGAAATGAACATGGCTATTTGCTGCCCTAATTAAGGGAAGAAATTAGTTGAACTCGATTGATCTGTTTGAGCAACCCACCCGAGAAAAGCACTATCAAAGAGCAACTTGGCTGTGTGCATTTCCATAGGACAAAAGGTAGTGAATGGCCAACTAAGAATTCTACGGTTAGAATTCTGTTACAGGGTCACAGTGATATGCGCTGCATCCACAGTGTCTGATGTGTAACGAGACACCACAGTCTGGTTGCATGTATAACTCCAATCTATGGCCAGCCAAAGGCCACAGTTTTTACAAAATTAGAAAACAGAGGTATTCTTATACTAAAAACAAATGAATTAGGAACATATGAGAGAACTTCCATTTTCCTTTAATTCCATTTTCCATGAAACCTTTGAAGCCCCTGGTATCTAAAAATAACAATAATGTTTGTTTAGCAAATATTTAAAATAGCTAGAGATTTTTTCCAGAATATTTTACTTTTTTCACTTAAGCATGAATGAATCTGATGAAAGATTATGTTCAAAACTTAGAAATCATCAAGTGACACAAAGTCAGGAAGGTGAGGGTGTTTAAAATAACCTTGGGATTTTTAACTCTGACAGGAATTACAAGATCAGAAAGGTACTACAAATGCTCCAGATGATTGATATATACATATATATGCACAACATATTATATATATATATATGTATCTGTCAATCTTAAGTAATTGCTATTAAAAAAAGCAAGGAAGGAGGGAAGGTGGGAAAAGATAAAAAGTGCCACAATGGGGGTGAGAGGGCCTAAAGGTTAATGGGAGAGTCACTGATTTGATGAGCTGGACTATGCAACTACACAGATTATGTCTTTCTTTGTAAGCATGACAGTCCACAACCAAAATGGAAATTTATATAAGCAAATAAAATTAAAATTTTAAGGAAAGGGGGGAGAGGAAGAGAGGGCACCATAACCCTCAAGATGCCTTCTCAGATCTAAACATTCGTTTGAGCAGCTTATAGACGGAGGAAAAACAAAGCTGAAACAGACAGGGGTTTGGTTGGGACATATTAGTTGGTTTCAAGGGAACAAGGCAAAGCAGTTGACTTGAAAGAGCATGGCAGACTGAAAGCCAGTTTGGAGGACGAGCGTCCTCACCTGTGAATGCACACCCAGTGTGAGTTTACCGTGCGCACAGGCCCCGGGACGGCGGTTCCAGCGGCGCTGCATTGTTGCCATGCTGGATAAGGAACTACCCAGCAGCTAGTACACTACCACATAAAACAAGGAAGCTTTGTTTAACCCTGACGGCTCCCACTTACTTCTCTCTAATGGCCTTCTGTTGAACCACACTTGTTTTCATATTGGTGGGAATAAACCAATTTGTGCCCACCTGGGTATGTCAGATGTATTAAGTTCTGTAAACCAGTTGACTACTATCCAAGTGAACTGAGTGCATGCAGTAACAGGAGGGAAAAACCCACACAGACACGTACACACGTATATCTCCATTCCCAAGTGGCACAAAGGATTTGCTCTTGCTAACTAGCCTAAAGTTAGTAGTTTAAACTCACCCAGTGGCACCATGGAATAAAGGCCTGGCAATCTGCTCCTGCAATGACTATACAACCAAGGGATCCCGACAGAGCCCAGTTCTACCCTATTACATGTGTTAGAGCTGACTTGATGACAACAGGTTGTACACAAACAGTGGTTTGGTGGCAGAATTTACACCTTCCATGTGCAACGTCAGAAGCTCCTGGTGCTAAGAACAAGGTCAGCAGTTCAAAACCACCCTCTTCTCTGAGGGAGAAAGAGGAAGCTTTTCACTCCTGTGAAGCGTTACAGTCTCAGAAAGCCAGAGGGGAAATTCTACCCTGTCTTATAGGGTCGCTATGAGCTGGCATGGCAGTGAACATAGTTTTTAGTTATGTGGGAGCTCTGTGATCAATTCCCAATCGATGTACTGCATTTACAGCCCTCTCAGTGGAAGACTGTGTTCTGTGTGATGCTGAAAAGATGTTAGCAGAGTTTCCAGACTAGGAGGGAAGAGGAAAAGAGGCCAAGAGACCTACTTCCAAGAACCTGCCACTGGAAACTGCAGATCACAATGGTCCTGGTCCCTTATGCATGCATGGTATCACCAGGACTCTAGAGACAAGTCAATCGCAGCCAACAACGACAAACATATAGACAAGGGCGCCTCAAAAACTATGTGGAAAAATGGGATTAAAAGATAATGAATATCTTCCATGGACTTTCTGAAGCCTCCCTGGAGTAATGTCTGCGCAAACACAGCATTGGTTGAGGACGGTGCAGGGCTGTTCTCATCTCTCCCACACAACGTTGCTGGGTCACAGTTGAAGACTTGGTGGCACCTGCTAATAAAAGTAACCAAAAAGTAACACAATGCAACCAAGGCATACATCTTCCAGGTGGTGACAGCAACTACAACTTCTACTGCCTTACATATCTAAAACTTGGGAGATCCCAGCCATGTTAGGTTTCATTGAGAAAATTCACCTGAAGAGGTCATAAATTCAGTGCAGTATGAGTTCATCACTATGAAATGTTTCCCAGTGGCACACAATTTACTTTTTGGGGAAATTACCAGATTCCTAACACCCTAAAATGAAGTGCTTTTACACTGGAGTGAAGCAGAAGTAGGAAAGCTCTGGCTCCAAAGGGAATGATCTGATACAGTCAATCCCTGGAGCACAGACAGAAATGATCTGCTACGATCCATCCTGAAAGCACAGCTTTGGAGTCTTTCCTTCTGCTCTGGGTTCTCCCCTCCTTTGACCCCACTCACCCACCACAGGTTCCATGTGCATGAAGGGTCCTGACTGGGAAGTGTGTCCAGGGGGTGCTGTCCCTATGCCTAGCAGTGCCTTCAGAGGGACCCAAGAACACTCTCTCTGCACCTTGTCAACACAGCTGTGGCTTGAAGGTGGCTTTCTTGGGCTGTCATACCTCTGAACCAAGGGCTGACAGGCCCCCAGGAGGGCAGGGTATTCACTTCTTAAAGCTGCCTCTGTAGATTGGGGAGTTAAAAGAAGTCAAATTCATTGCTTCACAGTCTGAACTCTAGAGGCTAGCTGTCCACATGAGGTTGCTTGGGGTCACCTTCTCTGGAAGGTTCTAGGGGCTGATCCTGGTCTCTTCTGGCTTTAAGGCAGCAGGCAGGCAGGCAGGCAGGCAGGCAGGTCCTGCACATCCTCGCAGGGCCATTCTCCCATCTCCTCACACAGTTCTCTCCAAGAATAGCACTCAGGTGGGATCCAGGCCCACGCTACTCAAGCAAGATGGGACCGAACCGAACCGATACCGTTCACCAAGCCCTGGATTGCCAACCAATCTTTTTGGAGTACATAATTCAATCCATTAAGGTGGAGGAACGAGTCCCTGCTCAGTCCTGCACCATTCCCACTACTGGCGTGGGAGTCATAGGAGTTTCACTGATTGATTCTCAGAAGTAAATTGCCAGACCTTCCCTCTTTGCCTGGAATCGCTACTGAGACCTGTTGGGCCTCAGATCACCACACCCGCCTTCAACGATAGCCAGGCAACAGCTCTGCACCAGGTACGCAACTCACTGCCATTGCTTCAGTGCTGACTCACGGCCACACTCTAGGGCAGGGCGGGCCTGTCCCTCCCAGTTTCTCAGGCTGCAACTCTTTCCACGAAGAGAAAGCCCCATCTTCCTCCTGAGAAGCACCACGAGGTTGCAAACCGCTGATCTTCACCACTGCACCCCCAGGGCTCCTATGCAAAATGTACGGTGGCTAGAAACTGAACACTGGTCCCCAGTGAGAATGTGGCCCCGAGGGTGGGGGCAGGCAACTCTGCAGTGCGTATCCTTCCCATGCTCCTGACCAGTGCTCCTCGAGTCAGCCAGGCTGCTCCATGTCTGTCTCTCATTTCAAGGGGCTCCATGTGGGGTGGGGTGTGGTGGCATTTGTGCAGCCATCTATTCTGCACTCCGGTATCCTTTTCCTGGTTCCTGCTGCACCACCATGTTGTGCAGAATGGTCTCTCCCCAGTGGGTCATTGACTTTTAGGGCGATAGATGGACCACAAAGAAGGGCTGACCCATCGCTGATTGTTCTGAGCGGTTCTACTGGAGGGGGGGTGGGCGGGGTAACTAAGAGTCAGGGATAACTTTGTGTGTTGGATCTGAGTGCATCAAGCCAGACTTCTTTTTCTGGAGTGGATTCTTGAGAAGTGAGGCACAAACCAAACCAAACTCACTGTCTTTGGGTCAATTCTGACTCATGGTGACCCTTCAGGAGTGGAAAGATCTGCCCCATGGGGCTTCTGAGGCGGTAAATCTTTATGGGAGCAGATTGCCTCATCTCTCTCCTGCAGAGTGGCTGGTTGGTTTGAACTGCCAACCTTGCAGTGAGCAGCCCAATGCTTAGACCATTGCCACTTCAGGGTTTCCCAGAAAGCCACAGCAAAGAGCAGAGTAGACACAGGCTCCATGATGCTATGTGGAAAGGCCTCTGGGTTCGTTGTGCAGGTCTCCGCTTGCCAACTTCTACTTCCCTCCCTTTCTGGGGGGGTGAGGGGTGGGGTGGGGGGGAGGGGGTGATGGTTTTTGTTGCTTGCATCCAAAGACTCCTAGGCACCCAACTGAGCAACCAGGCAGCCTTAGCTTCTTCTCTCCTCTTGGCAAATCACAGCAGATCCCTTCTAGAATCCACCAGTGCAGTCCTGCCCTCCCAGTCTGCAGGGATGGGCCCCCTGCATCCTAGCATTGGCTGAGTGGCCCTGGGGGGATATCTGACTTAGGTGGAGCCCATCTCCCCACCTCCTCCCTCTCCCAGAGAATTTGAAATTGCGATTGGGTTCAGTCCATGGTGACAAATCCAATTGTACTTTGTGAACGACCCAGGCACAGAGGAACTCTGGCTAGTCCTTGTGGGCCAATACAGGAGACTGGCTGAGAACAAGGCTTGGGCTTTGTAGAGGTTTCCCTTTGGTCGGTGCATTTTCAAGCTTTCCTGTCTAGTGGTCCACAAACCCCCTGAGGCTCTGGCATATAGCTGGTTTGTCGGTTCCCTTGTGTGGCAGACGGAACAGACCAATATCCGGTCCCCACATGCCCCTCCATCAGGGCAGTCATGATGACTTCTCCGAGGCTGTCACATTCTCACTCTGCTGCAGACTATCTCTGTGTGATGACAATGAAATAATAAATACTGATTTGAAAAGCAACTCTGTCTCTCCATCATTTTGACAAGAGTGTTGAAGTAAACCAAGAGCACATGAAGCTCTCACGGCAACTTTCCTGAGCAAGCTGTTGGGAGGTTTGGAGTCTGCCGTGGGTACTGAACTCGCGCATTGGCTTCTTCTGGCTCATGCACACATCAGTCCTGGCCTCCACACCGTGCATGCCACCCATGCTGCGCCCAACTCCTGTCTTAAGAGCTTCTCTACTGCAGAGTGAACGAGGCAGAGAGGGAAAACGTTGGCTTCTCTTGCCCTCTCTGAAGCATCTGAAGGGGTGGCGAGGATGCACTGGGACAGGTGGGCTAAGACTCACTGAAGCACTCCTGCACCAGGAAGTTTCGGGACAGACGAGGCATATTCTGGTCCAAGGCTGCGTGTGGAAATGCAAGAGGAGGGTCAACTGGTCTCTGGTGGGTCTCCTTAGGTGTTCAAGTTGCACCTCTTTTATGACTATCAACCAGGGGTTCTGTTGGAGCAATAGGGTAAGTGCCAGACGGCTAACCAGCAGGTGAAATCTGCCAGGGGTTCAAACCCACCCAGTCATTTCACCAGAGAAGGATGAGGCCATCTGTTCCCGTTAAAAACTATAGTCTTGAAATGATATGTAGGGTCACATTAGTCAGAAACAGCTGGATGGCAGGGGGTGGGTCAGTCACTGGATTTCTCTTAGGGAGACTGCCCATATGCACTTTGACATATATCTTTTGATGGTAGACATTTTATGATGAATACATCTTCAGATAGCTAAAACCCATGGGTTTACCAACAGCAGCAGAGACCAGCGAAAGCTCCCCACCAGAGGGGGAACACAGAAACAATACAACCAGAATGCCTCTTGGAAGCCAAGATGGTGACATTTGGTCTTGCTTACTCTGGACATGTCCCCAGGAGAAACCAACCACGAGGACAGGACTTCATGTTTTGTAGTGGAGAGGGTCAGTGAACGTGAGGGTCACACTCCATGAGCTGGGCTGGCACAGGGGCGTGTATGCCCAGCTGGAATGTCAACAGGTGTCTCACACTGAAAGTGGCAAGGACAAATGTCATAGATTACAGGGCTGAGACTACGTGGCTGGTTCATGCCACCTGCCACAGGGGAGCTGTCACCACCATGTCTCCATCAAACAGCAGGAAAGGTGGCTTTCCTGAGGAATGCTGGGCGAGCCAGTCAGCCTAGTTGTAAACCAGGTGCCAAGCAAGCGGCTCAGGTGCTTACGGAAGCCTGTTAAGTCCAAGTGACAGACCCCAGTCACAGTGGTCTCCCCCAAGCTGGCCCTGGTGGTTGTCTTCATACTTTTTTCCGAGCACATGCATTCCACATGTATGTGATCTGGACCAGGTTGCCATGCAAATGAGACCCTCACAAATAATGCACAGAAATGATGGACTTCAGTAGAACATATCAGGCTCTTCCTATCTTTAGTGATGCTTCCACTTTGCTTTGGTCCACCTGGCTGGGTCTGCCGTGGTTTTCACACTGGAAGCTCTTGGCCCTGGAAACTCTCCGATCTGTGTTGACTGAGATGCTCAGTCATCCCTATCCCTTGTCTGTACTAGACCTTAATATGTTTAAAAACAAAAACCTGTAAATGGATTGTCTTCCCTTTGAGTGTAAAGAGAGCATCTTAGGCGCAGGAGATGGGTAGTCCACAGAGATCCTGGCCACTTGGAGAAACTGGCAAAGGAAGACAAGCCACCCGGGAGCCCTTTTCTGGCACAGATTCTTTCCAGCAGGGCCTTTGGTGATCTCAGCAGTCGAGAAGTCATGAATGAACAACAGTATACATCCCCGACATGCTTCATGCCTTCCAGGTAACCTGCCAGCCACTCATGATGGAAGACTTTGAAAAGAGGGTAACAGGTCCCCTGACATGCTGTGGGATGTTGTCGCTGCAGGCAAACACCATGGGGCTGTCTACAGGGTACGGTGGTGTCAGATGGGCTTCCAAAGCGCTGGAGGAGACAGCAAGGTGGATCGGTGACACTGGGGGAAATGTCATTTTGGCAAAGCATGTACCCAAATACTCCCGTTTTGTACAGGGTTACCTCAGTGTCACTGCTTGCCCACATGCTTTTGAAATATTCAAATCAGATCTGAAAAGTCAACGAGTGAAAATATGGCCCCTGCAATCTCTCACAGTTCTGCTTTCTCCAGGTAGACGTGGCAGACACTGGTCAGCTCAGCCTGGAGCCAGTTAAGGATGAAGGAAAAGAAAAAAGCTTGGCCAGACATTCCAAACCACCAGCCGCTCCTTGGGAGAAATCCTGGGCTTTGTACTCATGTCCACAATGCTAGCATCAGAAACCTACAGGGGTTGCTAGGAGTGAGCATGGACTCTATGGTAAGCAGTCAGCTTACCTACTCATGCCACCCCTACCTCACTCCTCCAAAGGACAACTGTTGCATCTACTCCCAGAGGGAGCAAGGCAACTTCAAGATCACAGGGCAGCACAGAGACACAAAGTCGGGCTGTGATGTCAGATTACAGGACCAGTGCTCTTCATCCACACCTTACACTGCTGCTCGGGAACACAAGGCACCGGGTTTCCCATGGAGTTCTAAGGAGCGGAGGAATTGTACTTTCTAGAAGAATGTATGAAGTTTAGGAAGGCGGGGTCAGGCTCAGGAAAACGGACTCAACATTAGAGTTCCAGAAACACCCGTGGCTTCCCAGGTATGCCAAATCTATTATCGGGATAGGACCTCAGAAGTGCTTAAGAAGGTGGATCACAGATAATTATGTTTACATGTGTACATGCCTGTGTTTAGATCTCTATAAGTGCCCTTGCCTCCTAGTTCTTGCCTCTATTTCCCTTTACTTTCCTCTTGTCCCACTATCATGCTCAGCCTTCATTTGGGTTTCAGTACTTCCTCTCAGTTACATGACCCTTGCTTAAGTCCAACCAGGCCTCCCACACCCTCCTCGCCCCTGATTCTGGACCACTTGCTGTCCCCCACCTCCAGTCCCTGCGGCTGTGTGACCGTGAGGGGTGAAGGGAGCGGGTATCAAGCATCAAAGAACAAGAATCACATCACTACGAAGGAGGTGGAGTGCAGGGTGGGGACCAAAAACCCATTTGTGGATAATTGGACACCCCTTACAGAAGAGTCACGGGGAGGAGGCAGGTCAGTCAAAGTGTAGTGAAGTTAACAATGAAATATACAACTTTCCTCTAGTTCTTAATGGCTTCCTCCCCCCAACTATCATGATCCCAACTCTACCTCACAAATCCTGCTGGACCGGAAGAGGTACACTGGTACAGATGGGAACTGGAAATACAGGGAGTCCTGGATAAATGAACCCCTTGGGACCAGTAGTGGGGGTGGAGGTACTGGATGGGTACAGAAGGGGAGCCAATTTCAATGATCCACACTTATTGTCCTATCTGAAGAATGGACAGCGGAGGTGTGGGCGAGGGGAGACACTGGACAGTGTAAGATATGATAAAATAATCATAATTTATAAAAGATTGAGAGTTGGTAGAGGAGGGAGAGCGGGGAGGGAAGGGAAAATATGAGGAGGTGATGTCAAAGGCTCAAGGGGAAAAGTGGATGTTTGGAAAATGATGATGGCAGCAGGCACGCGAAGGTGCTTGGCACAGTACATGTATGTATGAATTGTGGTAAGCGATGTATGAGTCCCCAATAAAATGATTTTTTAAAAAAAGAAGGTGGACACTGAAGTTGAATCTTAAAGGACAGCCACCATCTTTCTGCCTCCAGACCTGTTTCACGAAGGTGGGAAGACAGTCCCTTCCTGGGATAAGGACTGTTTGGATAGGTGACGATGGCTGGAGTTTGTTCCTGGAGGAAATGGTCCTGCCCTGGTGGCTTTCCAAAACACCCCATGTCAAGACTGCTTCTCAAGAGTTCTTCTCAATCCTGTGAGCTTCCTAGATTCTTTCCATAAACTCCTGTTTTCACAAGTTAGAGAGACTGAACTTGGGGGGGCAAGGAGAAAGGGAGGCGTTCTATTCCCATGGAGGGTGACAGTCTGAGATCGCCCCTGTCCTCTAGGGGGTGGTAAGCCAGCATCTACTGGACGGCAGTGAGGTGAGACTCGCATGCAGGAGCAGTCCTGGGGCCCTGTCTGGTAAATGTTGGCCAGCGAACCACAGATCATAGGGTCATACATACTTCGCACTCCTCGGGAGAAGGTTGAGGGTATTTGCTTCAGTAAAGATTTATAGCTTCAGAAACCCCATCTGGGGTCGATC
Organism: Nesogale talazaci; assembly: GCA_004026705.1. NCBI lineage: Eukaryota > Metazoa > Chordata > Mammalia > Afrosoricida > Tenrecidae > Nesogale > Nesogale talazaci. The sequence continues at coordinate 10,616 of PVJH01011731.1, read as the reverse complement.
TGAGTCAGAATCTAGGCCACAGCGTTGTGAACCAAGCGGTCACTCTGGGGGAGAAAGATGGCGTGATCTGCACCCACCACGACTGACCTTCTGGAGATCCTAGGGGACAGTTCTATCACCTGTGCCCCACAGGGTCGCCGCGCATCAGAATGAAAGGGACCACAGTGAATTTTACCCCCGAGGGCGGGGATGTCTCATCGATCATCATGGCAGTACTGTGAAATAATGCCCCAGCTCCGGGGAGTAGCTCATAAATCTGAGGGTCAGCTGGGCAATTCTGGTCTGGGCAGGTTTGGCTGATTCGGAATGCCTTGCCCAACTCTCTGGGGCCTTGGCTGGGACAACTGCGCTGCTTCAGCTCTGGTTTGCATGCTACCCTATACTTCAGCAGCCGGCCTGGCTCTTTCTCAAAGCCAGTGCTCCAGAAAGCAAGCGTGCAAGTGTGTTAGGCCTCTCGAGGCCCAGGCTCAGGACTGACAAACTTCAACCTCAATCTGTCAGCCGCAGGTGGCATGCCAGCCTGACTGGGTGAAAAACAGATCCAGATCCTGATAGGAAGAGCAGCAGAGTCTCATAAGGGCAGGGAAGCAGGCTGGAGTTGCTCTGTCAGGCATGGCCTAGTGGTTATGCGTTGGACTACTAACTACAAAATCAGTGGTTCAAAACCACCAGCCTTTCCTTAAGAGAAAGATGAGGCTTTTTACTCCCATAAAGAGTTACAGTCTCAAAAGGGGTGCATAAGCAAAATATGAAGAAAGTGGCCAGCCCTGTAGCAGAGAAGCAGCAAAGTCCACATGGAAGAAGCACACCAGCCAATGTCATAACGAGGCGTCGACAGGAAAAGGTATCAGAAGTTCAAGAACAAGCAACCAAATTGCTGTGAAAGGGCATGGATGTAGTTGAGACTCTGAAACCACCTATAAGATCATTGGACAATCCTTCTCAGAAGGGCTACATGGAGGGGATGATAAGTCCAGGGTGTGGTATAGCGCTGATGAACCACATAACTATGCTCTAGTTCTTTAGCATTTCCTCCTCTTACTATTATTTTTTTTACATCATTAGTCATGTTAGATTTGTGTAGGTTCATCTGTCTACCTAAGATCATTTGGTACATGAAAGCCAAGGCAGTTATCTCTTCACACAGTAACAGGAGTAATGGTTCCTGAGAATGCAGGAAGAGAGAGGGGAGAAAGAAAGGGGGGAATAGGAAGCCGATAGCACTGATGACTGTATAACCCCACTCGATGGATTGAATAACAGAGTTGTATGTGAATGAATATATTGGATGTGTGAGATATGGCAAAATAACGGTTCCTGGGGAGCATGGTTGGGGTGGGAGGGGATAAGGGAAGCTGATATCAAGGCATTCAAGAAGAAAGGACATGTTCTGAAACTGGTTGTGGTCACACTTGTACAATAATATTTGAAGTTATGGAACTATGAAATGCTATGATACCTGTTAGAGCTCCCAATATAAGGATTAAAGGGGGCCAGGGAATATTATGTGATTTCACTGATATCAAACACAAGAAAGGGAAAATGTAAAGAAAGCTAAAGTTTATTAGTGATTTCCAGGGGTGAGAGGGAAGAAGGCAAGGGGACCAACAGTGAAGGAAAAATTTGCACTGATTACAGAGATAGCTTTCACAGCAGATTATTATATTTGCTCTGTCATTAAGCTGACAGAAGTTGTGTGATGGGTATAATCACAATGACAATAACAGTAACAAAAAAAGAGTAGCTACTCATAGGATTTGGTTCCATGGTTTGTTGTCTTAAAGTCATGGTTTCATGAGACATTTCAGCATGGTTAGTGCTTCTGTTCTGCTTAATGCCTGGAGTCTTACAAGCTTGGAAGCACGCATCCAGAGCACAACAACCAGTCTCTATTCACCCAGAGCAACAGAGGATGAAGAGGAGTTAGGAATAGGAGGAGATGAAATAACAAAGCTGTTTCATTACCTCCACAAACACCTGTCTCCTTTGTTATGGGACCAGAAGTGGTTGGTGCCCAGCTACCAATACTGAGAAGTTCAGAGTTGCAGGAACCACATGGGATGATGACTCCTAGAAAATACTGCCTTGAGATAGTCTTAAAATCTTTTTTTTTTCAATCATTTTATTAGGGGCTCATACACCGTTTTTCACAATATATAAATAAGCATACTTGTCGAGCACCCTCACATGTCCACTTCTATTATTGTTCTCCAATCGTCCACCTTTTCCTTTAAGCCCCTAGTATCGGCTTTTCCATTCCTTCCCCTCTTCCCCTTGTCTCTCCTCCCCTCCAACCCTCAATGGTTTATACATTGTTATTGTTTTGTCATATCGTACACTGCCCGACCTCTCCCCCAACTCACTCCTTTGATGCCCATCCTTCAAATAAGAGCTTGTGTATATATCCTTGCTGTTGGTTCCCCACCCCCCCTTCTGTCCACCCTTCCAGTATCTCCAATCTAACCATTGGCCCGAAGGGGCCCATCCATCCTAGTTTCCCCATATTTCCAGCTCCCCTCTATGCCAGTGTGACTTCTCCAGTCCATCTGGATTTGCAAAGCAGAGTTGGGACCATGATGGTTGGGGGACAGGGAGGAAGGCTTCAGGAACCAGAGGAAACTTGTATGCATCATCACTGCCTGGCTGCCCCCCGACTGGTCTGTCTCCTTCCTGTGTCTCCCCTGTAAAGGGGTGACCAATTACCCACCAGTGGGCCTTAGGTCCCCACCCTGCTTTCCTCCTCCTATGTAATGATGTGATTCTTGTTCTTTGGTGCTCGATATCTGCTCCCTTCAGCCCCTCTTGATCACGCATGCTGGTGTGCTTCCTGCATGTGGACTTTGCTGTTTCTGCACTGAATGGTGACTCGATTATCTTCAAGTCTTTGAGATTCCAGGCATTCAATCATTTGTTGCTGGGTACCATCATTTCTTCTACTTTGTTTGCCTTTGTATCCATTTGTCATCAGCGATATCTGGAGTCAACTGGTCCATTGATTTTGATTTTTGTTCTTTGATACCTGATTGTTTCAGCACCTCATGATCGCACAGGTAAGTGGTCTTCTTTTATGGTGGGTTTTGTTGCTTCTGAGCTAGATGGCTGCTTGTTTGTGCTCAAGCCTTTAAGAGCCCGGATGCTCTATCTTTGATAGCTGGGCCCTTCTGCTTTCTTCACCACCTTTGCTCATGCTCTTACATGTCTTCAATTGGTACATTGGGGATGTGTGCACACAGTGATATGTTTGTTTTGTTTTGTTTTTTATCCGCCCCATTTGATGTCTATTGCCTAGACCTTTTACCACTTTCACCACCATCTGACCATGCTGGCTGTTGTGCTTCTTCTGTGTGGCTGTGGTCTCTTCTCAGGTAAATGGTCTAATGCTTATCTTCAGGCTTTCAAGACACTTGATATATCCTTTGATGGCTGGGCACCTTCAGCTTTCTTCACCACATTTGTTTGTGCACCCATTTTACTTCAGTGATCATGTTGGGCCATTGAGCCTCGAGGAATGCCAGATTCATAGAACAAAGTGTTCTTGCATTGAGGGAGCACCAGGGTGAGGGCCAAGGTCCACCTGCTACCCTAATATTTGGCCTATAGAGTCTTGAAATCTTAAACCAAATATCATCCCTGAAGCCACCTGAAAACTAAAGTAAAGTTTAGCTTACCTTGTACAAAAGGTCGATTGGAGCACCATGCTTTTTAAAACAACAACAACAACTATAGCTTAATTAGTACAAAAGGTCTTTTAAAAACTATCTCTCTGGGATCAAACTGAAAGTACAATTCAGAATATTAGACAGGAGCCTTAGGGGGCAGTGAGTTCATGCTACTGGAGAAAGAACAACTCAGACAAGGGGGTGAGACTGGTGGTACAGCTCAGAGTACGTCATCGATGCCACTCAATTGTGCATGTGGAGACTTTGGAATGGGTATCTATTTTGCTGCCCATATTCTCAACAACAGTAACCAGAAAATAAGTACAAGCGGGGGTGGCGGTTACAGTCTCTGCAACTCACAGGGGCAGTTTTACCTTGCCTTGCAGGGTCGCTGTGACTTGACACTGACTTGATGCGGTGTGTTTGGTTTGGGTCCAGTAATGCAGTGCAGGCAGTGTGGCGAGGGCATCACGCCAGGTGTTGGTACAGACGACAGAAACAGACTGGCTAGTTTAAGCAGCCACAACCCAGGCTCTAGTGGCTCACATGCTACAATGATGCTGAAAGCTATGATACTGCTACGGGTCACTCACGGTGATAGACTAGGAAGAAGGCCCGGAGATCGACTTTCAAACATCGGCCAATGGAAACCCTGTGGTTCACACAGAACTGCCTGACTGGCTTGCTGAGGACACTTCTCTAGGAGGGCCGGATCGTGAGAAAGGGGCATGGTGTTGGGGAGGCAGAGGGCAGTGTGCTCTGGGAAGATGGATGTGAGTATGCCCCAAATCATGAGTGAGAAACAGGGCTGAGCATATCCTTCCCTGCACACAAGGTCACAATGAGAGCTGATTCAACGGCACTCGCACGTGTTTAAGCAGAGAAGTACTGTTGTTTTTTTTTGGGGGGGGGCATCACTGCCCTCTGGTGGTGGGAGTAGGAGGCCCAGCCTTTGCTCCGTGGAGCTGGAATCGAACCTCCATCCCAGTGGGCCGCAGTCCTGCGCACAACCACTACGCCACCGGGGCTCAGCCCAGAAGTACTGTTTTTCAGGATATAGACTAGTCACAAATCCTAGGCAATGCTGGAAGAGGTTAAGAGGGCAGCAGATCAGGGTACCCAGCCTCCAACATGGCAAGTGGTTTCTGCTTCCCACCAAGACACTTAGGAGAGTGAATCCCCAAACATGAGGACACTCATTGGTAGGAGGCCAAGAAGATAACGAAAGGACCACCACACATCCCTCTTGTGTTGTCTTTTCTAAAGAAATGATTACTAATTTGACCTGCCAGACATGCACACCTTTTCACACGTCTCAGGATGAAAGGAAAAGGAGTCTTAGAAGCAATGTTAAGATTCTGAATAGGGTGTCCCCATTCATCCTTCCTTGAATCTGGCGACATGTATGACCTGGTTTGAACCCACAGGGGACCAGCAGTCTTGGTCCTGGAGAATAACAAACCCACCTGTTGGAAGTACTGTGTGTCTCCCACAGAGGGTGCCCTGTGTTTAGAGATCCCTGAGTGAAGGGCTCCAAGGGCCATTTTTAATTAAACGATAAGTGAGATTTTAAAGTGTGACATCTTTGAGTACTGTTGCCCTGGTCTATTAAGCAACGAGAAGCAATTTCCCTGGCAGTGACATACTATTAACTGACACTTGATCATGTTGATGTGGTCCAGGCCTGGCAGGATGGTCTAGATCACAACTAAGCATCTGTTTCTGTTTAAGGAGATGTAGCTTCACCCTGGGTGGGAGGAGGGCGGGCTCCCTTGCACACATTACAAACTCCAGTAATGGAGTTTGGCTGGTCTTCATCAAATGCAAACGGGGAACTCCTGCTGGCTCCTCACTCTCCTAAGTTTCCACACAGCCTTGGCCCACAGACTGATGGTAAGACAGACAGAGTGCTGTAAACACAAAGACTCTTGGTTAAACAGCAAGGATCCAGCAAGGGGCCCCAAACTAAACCTGCTGTCATTCCAAGTTAAGGCGACCCTGAAGAAGAGGCTAGGACTACTTGAGAAATGGTTTCCTAAGCTGTAAATCCTAACAGAAGCCAACTGCCCAGCTAGTGGGTAGCAGACCTGACCACTGCACCACCAGATCTCCTCAGGAAGAAGCCCAGCTCTAGGTCAGTGGGCTGTGCAGGAGTCGCAGTGCAATTGCCCATCAGCTGGTAGTTCTGGACAATAGCTTGACCTGAGATTCAATTTGGTCATCTGTTAAATTGGATAACAGTACCTTTGTAACAAAATAATACAGATACTTTGGTCCTACTATTATGAGTATTACCATTTATAGCAATAAAAGAAGTCAACAAACAAAACACAGTTGATTCTGATTTGTGGCGAGCCAATCTGTGGTTGGGAGCAGAGTGTGCTCCCCACGGTTTTCCTGATAATGATTTTCCAAAGCAGATGGCCAGGCCTTTCTTCAAACACACAGAGGCAGGTTCAAACTGCAAACTTCTGTGCTAGTAGCTAGTAGAGTCTTAGCTGTTTGTTCCATGGACTCTCATAAGTTTTTACGAATTTCAGGGGCTACATAAGCTTAAGTATAAAAAAATTATTGAAATGCAAAAGGGGCAGGGAAAAAAAACTACTATACATTCCTGGGGTGAGGTCCAGTTAATATGGCAGGGGTAAGATCCAATCCAGGGATACATATGGTATTCAAATAAAAAGGAGGCAAAAGGAAAAAACAAAAGTGGGGAAACAGGGCAGGAACCCACCCAAGGGGAGGGTGTGGTTTATATCTCCATAGGAGAGGGAGAGAGAGACCAGAATTTGACATGAATGTTTCATGCAGGGAACCCATATAGAGGTCTATTGGTTCAGGGCCAACCCCAATTCCAACTACACGGACACCTCATCACCCCCACCCCACCCCTCCACCACCCCAAAGAATTCACTCCAGAGGACATCACCTCAGGGAGAGGGGCCCGTCTGATCAGAGCACACAAGAGCTAACAAAAAGGGAAGGAGAGAGGGCAGAAAACATCCTGGCCCATCAAGCCCTGAGGACAACATTCCTGCTCACGGCAGTCAAGGAACTGGGAGGACCACAGGGCCGGCCCCACCACAAGACACGATGTCCCTCACTGATCCGTAGCGCTCCAAGGGACAACACTGGAAGCTCAGTGTGGGAACTGTGTCCAATCTGACCCTACCATTTTGGGGTGAAACACTAAGGGTATGCAACAGAGCAGCAAGGGGAGCAAAGCAATGAAGTCCCTGGGGAATAGCAAAGATAGACTTTGGGGCCAGGGCACGGTACCCCATCAGACTCAACAAGAAAACACTTCTAAAGGTCACAAACAGACCTTGAACTATTTATAGGCTTTTCTGCCTTTTTTTTTTTGTCATCGTTTTTTTTTGTTGCTTTCTTTTGCTATGTCATTTGCTGTTTTTTTTTTTTTGGAGGGGGTGTGCCTATTATCATCTCTGCTTGTCTATCTACATAAGACAGGTGGGATAAATAATCTGGAAGAGACAACAACAGGATCAATGGTTCCTGGGGAACACGTCAAAGTTGGGAAGTGGGTGTTAAGCAACAAGTGATCTAAAATTGATGACAAGGAGAGTGCAGGATACCTGGGAAAACTTGATCAAGGACAATGTAACAGAGGAGTCACTGAAACCCAAATTAAGGCCTAAGATTGATAGTGGAACAAGAGGAAAGTAAAAGGAAATAGAGGAAATAAGTAGGAGGCAAAGGGCATTTATAGAAGTCTAAATACAGGAATGTACATATGCAAGTACATTTTTATATAATAGGGAAATAGATCTACATACATAAATTTATAGGTTTTGCATTAAGGTAGCAGATGGACATTGAGTCTCTACTCAAGCACTCCCTCAACACAAGAACACTTTGTTTTAATAAACCTGGCATTCCATCATGCTCACCTTCCTGACATAATTGCTGAAGACAAAGTGGGTGCATAAGTAAATGTGGTGAAGATAGCTGATGGTGCCTGGCTATCAAAAGATATAGTCTCTGGGATCTTAAAGACTTGAAGATAAACAAGCGGCCATCTAGCTCAGAAGCAACAAAGTCTGCATCAAAGAAACACACCAGCCTGTGTGATCGTGAGGCATCAAAGATCCAGAACAAAAAAATAATATAAATGTGAATGAGGGGGAATGCAGAGTGGAGACCAAAGGCCACCTGTTGGCAATTGAATACCCCTTACAGAAGGGTCATGGGGAGGAAATGAGCCAGTGAGGGTGCAGTGTAGCATTGATGAAACATACAACTTTCCTCTAGTTCTTTAATGCTTCTCCCCCCCACCTCCCATTATCGTGCTCCCAATTCTACCTTACAAATCTTCTAGACCAGAGCATGTACGTGGGTACAGATAAGCGCTGGAAGCACAGGGAATCCAGGACAGATAAATCCCTCAGGACCCATATTGAGAGTAGTGAGGGGAAGGGAAAGTGGGAGAGGGGGAACTGGTCACAATGATCTAGTTATAACCCTCTCCCAGGGGGATGGACAACAGAAAGGTGGGTGAGACATCAGTCAGTGTAAGACATGAAATAATAATAATAATTTATACATTATCAAGGGTTCTTGTGTGAGAGGGAGGTAAAAATAATGAGGAGCTGTGACCAAGGGCTCAAAAAAAAAGAAAATGTTGTGAAAACGATGATGGCAACAGATGTACAAATGTGCTTGACACAATGGATGGGTTGTGATAAGAGTTGCACAAGCCCCCAATAAAATTATTTAAAAATTTTTAATGTATGATCTGTGCCACATATTGGACACAAGCCTAATTTTTTATTTATTTCACATTATCATTTGATTCAACAGCCTGTTTGTTGAATTTGTCCCTTTGAAGAACTCATCTTAGAGGCTAAAAATATTAAAAAATATATGTTTTAAAAATAATGCTGATAATGACAGAACACCGGACACAGCATGGCTGCCCAGCAATCAGTTCAGCAAATATGTTCTAAGACATTCACCATGGGAAAGAGTGACATGAAATGCCCCCACGTGCACTCTTCTGGAAAGATTCTGCACACAACAGGAAAAAATGCTGTCTTTTTTGCTCTGACAGACAAAAGTTTCTGAGTATCAATAAACATAAAGCTGAAAGTTTTCTGTCAGTCTCCATGAGAGACTATCAGACAATGCTTTCTCTGAGGCTGGTGGTGAGAGAAATTGTTACCTTTTTGTTTCTGTATACCTTTGGGGACAATTTGCATCTATTTTTTAACCATGAGCATCGTGGTGTCACCCACTAGAATTGTTTCAGGGAAGCCCACTCTGACCTTCTGCACTAAATCAGGGTTTCCCATCATGTCCTCTTTCACCACCATTAGATCCCTATGACTGTGTCCGTGTGATTTTTGGCCCGGTCTTTCTCCAGACTAAGTCTGCAGGCTGCCCGAGGGCAGCAACCATGACGGCTTCCTGCAAGCAGTGCCAGGCACACAGCTGGTCCTCCACACTTGTCGACTGTGATAAACCCAACAAGCACACACCTTTACGTTGAACATGTGACTCAATTGCCAGAAACCAAAAGCTTACAGGAGACTCGCTGGAAAACAGAGGGATGTGGCAGTACAAGCAGTTCTGAGGACATCTTAATGATGTAGTCCTTCAATGAAACACAGTTACTTTCAGCTGGAGCCGGAAAATTTATAGAGCCGTAAGCCTTTCCATCTCTAATGCTTTTTCATTATCTTCTCCTAATTGAGGTATGTAAATTCTCTGATGTAAAAATTCGGAAGCATGAACATTACTCACGTAGTGATCCAGCACCACATTGCTAACAGATCAAGCTTAATCAGATCCTACCAGTTTTTAAATTATAGATGCTATTAGACAAGAGTCATTTAATTTCGCATCTAGCTGCTACAGCTTATAACAGTGTCTGATCCAATTTATACAAACTCACTGTTGAATATGATCTATTAGCCAACTTGGTCAGGATACAATTAATGAAAAAGAATTAATTGCTAAACATAATAGGGGTTCTCATATGATAGAAAACATGCTTTAATGTGTTTCTGGAGAAGAGATTAAGGAAGATGTATTATTTGAATGAAATTTGTAAAGTTACCACCTTACAGATCAAGACAGAACTTCTCCCCAAGAATATTTACAGAATATGATAGCAATATTTTACCCAAATAATAGGTAAGGAAATAAAGGACTCCATTTTTTTTAACATAAACTAAATAGCATATTAAAGAGAACATCTTTTCCCAGTGAACAGATCTGGAACTAGGGGAAACAATACAGGATCTGGAACATTCCAGTAAGATCCTGAATTCTGCAGGCTATGGAGAATCCTCAACAGGCCTGACATTCAAGTGTACTCACTGTCCAGCCTCATTATTTTTTCCCAGTTTTCATTCTGATCGCGTGACCAATTACCTGGTACCTGAATGCCTTTCAGATCATGACCCTTTTCCATTTTTTTCGTATGGTTGCAGAAAAAGAAGTCCATCGAGGAGGTAAAATGTTCCCAGTTCAGGAAGAGAGGGTTCAGAGCAAAAACAATAAAAGGGAGGCTAGAAAGATGTCCGTCGGTAAAACACAAGCCAGGAGGATGCTAAAATTCCACTGTTGCTGGGTGGATTTGAACTCAGTGACCCTGTACAACAGAGCAGATCTACCCCATAGGGTTAGTGAGGCTCTCATCCTCACAAAACCAGACAGCCAAGTCTTTCTCCCACAGAGGTGCTGGTGAGTTTACAGCAAAATGCTTCATCACCGAGCCCTCAGGACTCCTCCAAAAGACCTTAGTTTGGTCAGTCAGCCAACAGGGTTCAGGGTTGTACTGAGAGGGCCGCTGGGGGTCTCTGGGCATGCTGTCTTGGGACAGTCACAGTCCGCCAGGAGGGAAAGAATATCCAGTCGAAACCTCAGCCAGCCCTTCTCCTTGCCTCCTCGGCCCCCTTACCCCTCCTTAGCTGAGCCAAGGCGGGGGGGGGG
>PVJH01011730.1:0-67449 GCA_004026705.1 Nesogale talazaci | reverse complement strand
AAAAACCAGTGGGGCAGGGAGTGTGGAGTTTCCGACAGCAGGCAGCTCCGGATGAGGGAGGATTTCCGAAACACTACTTTGAGCAGAGTTGACAACCAGGTTCACATCCTCAGAAAACACTTCCAAGCCCCATCAGCATCACAAAGTTGCAGCCACCTCCAGGGTAAACTTCAAAGTCACACTGGCCAGAGGGGAGGGGGTAAAGGAAGGAAGTGGGGTATTTAGAGAACTTAAAAGAGGGGTGGGCGGTTCCTGAGCTCATCTAGAGAAATTAAAGAAATCGCCGAAATTTAGTCTGCGTGAAGCCCCAGTCCGTGCCTGCTTTCAAGACTGTCACTGGGCCACCCTTGCATTTTGCCCATGCTGCCAGCCAAGGGAGAGCAAGCACGGTATTGGGGTTCCTTATGCAAATCACGAGACCCAACCCCAGACAAGAGTAGACGAACAGAGGAGCCACAGTCCCGTGTGCTGGGCTTTAACTTCAGGCACCCGCTTTCTGGATCGCCCTAGACTTGACAGAACAGAGAAAAAGCCGGAAAAGCCGCCGGGTGGGGAATAAAGACGTCTCCCGTGAGTTCGGCACACGGATTAAAAGGACAAGGGCACACATTCTTTGTCGACACTTTGTTCAATGACTTCGCCTTTGGTCTGAAGATACTGGACGCCAAGACAACTGTCACCAGGACTGCACGCACTGGGCAAGTTGAACTCCTGCCGGGCAAAGCCTGGGGAGCGAGCACACACACCTCCGCCACAGCCTTTGTTATTTAATTCCCAGACTGAGCACCCGCGCGCTCCTCCTGGAGCACCCACACTGCCCCGGCCCTTCCTCCGGCTAGAGTCTCATTCATTCACGGCCCGACTTTGGGGTATACACCGAAAGAAAGCTTGATATTTACCCAATGAGTTGCGTTTCCTGGTGCTCCTCAGTTCTGGCTATTTCTTTTGTCTTATAAAAGATCAGGAGTAGACTTATGGTGCAGATCGTCAACCGCTTCCTGATGGAGCGCATTTTGGGTGCCCGGGAAAGTCCTGGGGGCCCCAGCTCCCACGCCTTCTCGGGAAATAACGGCTCCGTCTTGGGGACACACGGTGACTGGGGCAGAGCTGTGAAAGGCGAGGCACGCGTGGAGCCGGTTCCCAGGAGGGGGTCTCCAGGGTCCTAGGCGGCCGAGCTCACCCCGGTCCCCCGGCTGCCCGCTGCCTGCCCGCGCGGGTCCCGACGGCCCTGCCCCGGTGCCTCCGCGCCGCCTCCCGGGGGGCCGGGGGGGGGGGTCAGGTTTCTTTTCCGACCAGCTACCTTGTGCTCCGGAGGTGGCGGCGCTTCTGCAGCTGGGCTCGGGGGCGTCACTGGCCCTTCCCTCTTGCTCGCAGGGAAATGATGAGCAAAACCAGCCAATCGCTGGACCGAGGGGGCGGAGGCTGTGGTTGCCTCGCGTTGCTGGCCGCTGCCAGGAGAGGAACGTGGCGGGCGCTGCCAGCCCTGTGCCAGAAGAGGAAGCTCACGGTCGTCCCCGTACTCAGACACGCACGCACTCCCGCACGCGTGTGGCCTCCGCGGGCCGCCCGGGAGCCCCGGAGAGCCCACGGCTGTCGGAGGTCAGCCGCCCACCCGGGACCTCCCGGAGCCAGCTAGCTACCTGACTGCTGGAACCAAGAGCTACTTAGTTCTCCTAAGCCTGCGGGTGACATTTCCGCTGAGGACAGACTGAGACATGACAGCACTGGAGGTGAGGGCCAGGATGGGATCGTTTCTCTCTGAGTGCCTTTGCTCAGCCTTCAGCAGCGCGCACGGACACGCCCCCTCACAGGCACACCCTCCAAAGTAAGAGGGACTGGGGAAGGGCCAGTCTAAGGGACGAGAGATGTTGTCTAGTCCCTGGACAGCCCATTCGAAATTGCACGTGTGCAACAGTCAGCCATCCGTACTCTCAAAGCAATCTTTCGACAGGAACCAGTGAAGAGAGACGTGTCACCAGCAACTTCTTGGCTCTCTATGTGACGGTCTTTCATTGCTGTCTGGAAACTCCTGCACGAGACTCAAAGACACCCTGGTCCCATTCAAGTTTCACTGGGAATAAATAGACTTCACGGAGAAGAGTGAGACTGCAGCTACCACCAAACTCACTTTTAAGTCAAGTTCCTTCACACATTCACAGGAGGCTGTAGTATGTGGAGGAGGAAGAGAACGTTCCAGTCCCAAAGTCTCAATCATGTGTCTTTGGTCACTGGTACCTACACACATGCACACACACACACACACACAAACACGCACACGCACACGCAAACGCACATACTCTGCCACCGCCATCAAGATTTGGTAGTGGCTTGGCTTGCCTGGAATACTTTTAGAACTGTGAGCTCAAGACTACTACTGTCTGGAGTTAAACACTCCTGTTCCTTGGTCCCTGCCCTCACTGGGAGGAGGTATTACTGTGATCCACTTGTTTCTGTTCTTTACCAAGGGGTGGAGGTGGGAAGGGACCACTTGTTCCTCCTGTCCGTGAGCCAGGCAAGCAGGATGTGGGAGGTCTGGTAGGGCTTAAGCAAGGATAATGTAACTGAGAGAAAGTACTGAAACTCAAATGTAGGCTGAGCATGATGGTGAGACAGCAAATAGAGGAAAGAACTAGAAGGCAAAGGGCACATGCAGAGGTCTAAACACAGGCATGTACATTTGTAAATATAATTATTTATGATAAGGAGGGAATAAATCTAAGTACCTATATATAGGTTCGATACTAAGGTAGCAGATGGACCTTGGGTCTTCATCCAAGGACTTGTGCCCTCGATACAAGAACACTTTGTTCTATGAATTTAGTGTTCCATCATGCTCACTGGCCCAATGCGATCACTGAAGTCAAATGTGCCTAAGCAAATGGGAAGAAGTAAGCTGCTGGCACCCAGCTATCAAAGGATATAGCATCTGGGGTCTTAAAAGTCTGAAGATAAACAAACGGCCACCTAGCTGAGAAGCAGCCAATCTCACACGGAAGAACCACACTAGCCAGTGTAGCCACGAGTTCTTGAAATAATGAGGTCACAGGCATCAAAAAGAATATGTGTGTGTGTGTGTATATATATATAATCACTGTTTGCTCACCTTCCTGAGGCGATTACTGAGGACATGAGGGGGCATGAGCAAGAGTGGTAAAGAAAGTTGATGCTGCCCGGCTATCAAAGGATATAGCACCTGGGGACTTAAAGGCTTGAGGGTAAACAAGCAGCCATCTAGATCAGGAACAACAAAATTCACCACAGAAGAGGCACACCACCCTGTGTGACCATGAGATGTTGAGGGAGTCGGGTGTCAAGCATCAAAGAACAGAAATCATATCAATATATGCCCACCCTCCCCTTATGATCACTGAAAACAATTGGGTGCAGAAACAAACAGTGGAGGAAGCATATGGTTCCCAGGTACCAAATGATAAAGTGTCTAGGTTCTTAAACACTTGAGTATATGAGATGTCATCTAGCGCAGAAGCAGCAAAGCCTACATGAAAGAATGAGGGGAAGAACAGGGTGGTGACCCAAGGCCACAAGAAGTGGTAGGGAGGAGAGGGGCCAGTCGGGGTGAAGTGAAGTGGCGGTGAAACATACCACATTCCTCTAGTTCTTGAAGGTTTCCTATCCAGCTATCATGATCCCAATTCTACCTTACAAGTCCAGCTGGACTGGAAAAGGTATACTGGCACAGATGGGAACTGGACATTTGGGGAACCGAGGACAGAAGAACCTCTCAGGAACAGTAGTCAGAGTGCAGTTACCAGATGGGTGGAGGGAAGGTGGGGTAGAGAAGAAGGATCAATCACAAGGATCTACACATAGCCTCCTATCTGGAGGGCAATCATCAGAAGAGTGGATAAGGAGAGATGTTGGACAACATAAGATATGACAAAATAACAATAACTTATAAAGTATTGAGAGTGGGTTGGGCAGGAGGGAGCCAGGAGGGGAAAGGATGAGAAGCTGATTTCAAGGCCTCAAGTGGAAAAGCAGAGATTTGGAGAATGATGACAACAGCAAGCATGAAGGTGCTTGGCACAGTATATGTTTGTATGTATTGTGATAAGTGATGCACGAACCCACAACAAAATGATTAATATTTTTAGTTGAAAAAAATACCAAGTTAAGCAGAGTGTAATAACTCATCCAAAATCACAATAAAAGAACCAATCTAAAACAAAAGAAAACAAACGGGAAATTTCTCTTGTGGAGAGTATACTATTGTGGAGAGTATACCAAATGTGTTTAAATAAAGCAAAAAAGAATGGACGAACAAATTTTAGAAGATGAGTATTTAAATGGAAGGACAAAATTAAAGATTCCAAAATTAACGATTAAAAATATCAAAGCAAGCCACCAATGAGAATTACTGGGCTTGAAGAATAAAGCAATTGAAATAGAGAAAAGCAAGAAAGATGCTTCACAATAGAGTTAAAGAGACAGAAGATAAAATAGATGAACTAGTTTACCAAATAACTGAACTTACTGAGTCTCAAAGGAAAAAAATAAAAAAAGTCAAAAAGCATCAAGGAAAAATGGGATTCAGTTGAGACGTCTAAAACTAGAATTATTGAAATTCCAGAGCAACATGAAAACAATAAAGAAACAATTTTCCAGGTGATGATCAGAGAGAATTTCCTCGACCTGTACAAAGGAGCAGAGAGGCAAGCCTGAAACTGCAGGAAACTACGGAGCACCAATGAAAGCACTTTTAAAAAAAATAAAAAAAAAAACTCCATTCCATACATATGGTAAGGTGAAAGTTTTTGAGAGAAATCTTCTATGTCTCTTCTACCAAATAATTGAGTGGGACAATGCAGATACAGGAAATTGGTCAGTCTAGTTGCCATTCTACTATGTATAAGACACCATCTCAGAAGTAGGAAAAGAGAGCATCCCTAGAACTATGAAGGGTCCTCAAAGACATCTCAGCATTCAATATAAGAATAACTATTGTCAATTTTACTTTTGTTTGCCTCAGCAAATGGGAGACTTGGTACAGCATTCAGATATTGTACTGGCTCTATATTAATCTGAACAGGAGTTCTACATGTTAGCCTTTCATGCTAAAGTAATCCTACCCACTTCTGAGAAGTTCTTGTAAATGTATCCCTCTGTCCAAAATATTATGTGAGTCAATTCACTTTACTTTCTTTTTCATACTTGCATTTAAGACAAGTGGACAAAAGGTAAGTAGTTGTTCATTTAAGGTGCACTTTTTGTTAGTGTGATTTATACTAATATCTGACTTCAAATACTGTTGACCCCATGTGTGTCAGAATAGAACTCTGATCCATATGGTTCTCAGGAGTGTAAACTTCCAGAAACATACCAGACAACCAGGTATTTCTTTGGAGATACTACTGCTACTACAGAGTGGTAGACCATCGGCACCTCCAAAAAAACCTAGAGATATTTTGTACAAGTCTGCACACATTTTAAAAGGCCCTGGGCAAAAAGTTAAAACTAATTTATTTGTTTTTCCAACGATAAGATCATACTTACAAGTAGTATAAGCTTATAAAATTTGTATCTGTTACTACATATATGAACGTATGTATTCAGTGACAATACCTATATGTGTCATCCATAGTATTGTGATAAAATTTTCAGGAATAAGATATAAACCTGAGTCATCCAGAGAATCAAAACCAGTGACACTCATATCTTTCTCTCTATCTATCTGCCATCTAGCTAGCTATCTAAAGACTTTATGCCAAGAAGCAAATTTATATTAAGAAGGCATCTCAATCTTGTTAAACTCAAGCCTATAGATAGGATACTAGCCAGAGTCCTCTTCAGACAAGTAGTTTCAGACAATTAGATAGGTGAAGTGGAGAGCAGGGGCCTCATAAGCCTGTGTGTGTGTGTCAGGTGGATCTCGAGCACACCCCAAAGAGACTTCATTAGGAGGTGACCTGATTAGATAGCATTGGACTACACTCCCATACTTTCCTCCGTGTACAAGTTGATATAAAAATCTGACCACCACATACAGTGTAGGAAAGCATGATTATGATATTTCTTAGTCCAGATCAATTATTTATATTATGTTTGGTAGGCTCAGATCAGATGTGAATTAGACTCATTATTTTCCCTTTTCCCAAAGGCTCCCTCCAATAAGTATTTATTGATTTGTACTTCCAGGGCAACTTTTTCCTGCTGACATATTAGGCATTGCTATACTTGATATTAATACTTTTGGTTCACAACTTATTTTCCAAAATTTTCACTATATGAGAGCAAATATTAAATGTTAAGTATATGAAATATTAAAACTTATATCACCTTGCTTTACTTTAAAACATGTGATATCAAATACATTCAAGGGCTAAACAGATGATATAAATGAGCAAACATCTCTGGAATAACAAAAACAATATTAAAATAGTAAAAGAGATATAGATAACATAGCTGCTTTTGATGCTACTCAACTGTTTCCATTGAAGAAGGTGTGTCCTGTCTCACACTTCACTACTTTTGCATGCAAGTAACTGTGGTGTCAGGCGATTGCCTGTGTTATGGTCAATTATCATTGCCTGTATAGCCATGGTTTTAATCTAATATATTATGTTTCTGAACTGTATAAGCCTGTGATTATGGTACCATTTGGGGGACCATTCTTCAGTATGCTGATGGACAAGAATGATGTGGGTTTACAGCTGGACCTTGGTGCCGGATGTGGGTTTCCTCGAGGGTATGTTGATGAAGATAATCTTATGCAGGAAAGCTGCATAATGAAAAATCAGGAAAGGTGTGCACAGGTTTATATATTTTCACCATACTTATTCAACCTGTATGCTGAGCAAACAATCAGAGAATTTGGTTTATGTGAAGAAGTTTATGGTATCAGGATTGGAGGCAGGCTTATTAACAACCTGTGATAAGAGTAGGACACAACCTTGCTAGCTGAAAATGAGAAAGACCTGAAACACTCTCTCTTGAAGATCAGGGATCCAAGCTTTCAGTAAGAATGACAACTTGATGTGAAAAGCCTAAAATGTTCACATTTGTAACAATAGGCAGCATCATGATAAATTGAAGTAGTCAAGAATTTTGTTTTGCTTGGATCTGTAATCAATGATCATGAAAGCAGCGTTGGGACCAAAAAATCATAATGTATTGCATTAGGACAATCTGCTGCCCAAGAGTCTTTGGAGTATTGTAAAGCAAAGAAGTTACTGTGAGGATTAAGGTGCTTCTGACCCAAGCCACATGTCCTCCATTTCCTCAAATGCAGTGGAAGTTGGATATTGAACAAAGAGGATAGAAAAAGAATCCATGCATTTAAACTGTGGTGCTGGAGAAGAATATTGAAAGAGCCTTCGGCTGCTAAAAAGACAAACTTGCTTATTTTGGAGAAGTGTGGCCAGAGTGCTCCTGGGAAGCAAGGAGGCCAAGACTGTGTTGTACGTAATTTGGACATATTACCAAGGAGAGACCAGGCCTTGGAAAGGGAGAACCTGCTTGGTAAATTGGAGAAGAAGTTAACATGAGGGAGGCCTTTAAGGAAATGAATTGACAAGAGCAGCTGCAATAATAAACTCATGCTTAGGAAGACTTGTGAGAATGGCGTGGGGATGGGCAGTGTTTCATTCTGTTATGTACAAGTTCACCATGGGTCTGGACTGATTGGCCCTAACCACCAGCACCACCACAACCATTTTGATTTTACCTTGGCAGAGAGTGTGATTTAAGGAACCACTTTTCTGTTGGGCGGTGGGGGGTGGGGTGGGAATGCTGGTTTGGGTACGCACTGCCTCGTTTCCTAAATGAGCTTGGGTAGAAACAAGAACACCTGTTGTGACTTTTGGAAATTATTGACTCTGGATCCTGCATTTGATGTACGTCTGCCTCACCCTCAGGTATCATTATGTGTATTATTTATTCATAAGGTTCTGTGTGATTGCAGAGTTGTGCTGAATAAAGACAAGTGTGTTATCCCTATTGAAGAACTTAAGAGTCCAAATATAGAATAAAAATTTATAAACAACTTTAAGTGCTCAATAACATCCAAATGGACATTCTAATGGAAGGAGGTTCATCCAGAAGACCAATTTTGTGTATAAAACCACTTACATAAATTTATGGGGTTTGTATCTAATCATAAATTTGGAAGACCCAGCGTGTCCTAAAGTTGGCATAAGCATAAGCCATTTTTTAAAAATTGACAAATCATGATATAGAAACATTTTATGAATCTAATAGTATTAAACAAATGGCAAAAAATTACAGTATAAGCATTAATTTGTTTAAGGACTAGAAGTGAGATCCCTTGTCACTCACTTAACCATCATTATTCTTTTAGACATATTCAACTCAATATCAGAGGGATGTGCTGTTATAAATTCATTATACAACTGGAACGTGTCAGTCTTTTCTCTACTGGATATTTTAATGTGTCTTAGGTTTCTATATAATAATTTCTTGCAACTATTTAGCTTTGCTTTTGGTGTATTGATTGGATTCCTGTTGGTGGAGTGGGTTACAAGTGGGTTATGCAATAGGCTGCTAACCTAGAAGCTAGAAGTTTGAAACCAACTGTCAGTGCCAGAAGAGAGATGGGCCATGAAGAGTTAAAGTTGTGGAACCCACAAAGCCAGTTCTACTTTGTTTTAGAGAATCACTATGAGTTGCAGTTAATACTATATCATGGGATTTTGGTTTTTTTTTTTTTTTGGTTTTGTTGGTGCACTGACATTCTTCTGCTCATGGTTAAATGAGCAGAGTTACCATTGATTGCACGACAATCCCACTATCCTTTTGAAAAGCATTCTGTTGTTCCAGGTTTTCCATTAGAGGGTATAGTTTGTGTTGTAGCTGTAATGTATTATATGATTACACAGAAACTTTCCTTCTGTTTCCTTATGTCACATGATTCCTGCTGTAACAGAACTGAACTGTCTCAAAGTTTCCCAAACACCAGTGTTTTATTACACTTTGGTGTTATGCATACCACTTCTGCTAGCAATGTTCTTCTTTAATCTACTTGGCTTACACTTCAGCTTTGACAATGCCATGTTATGTGTACCCTTCCCCATGAAACTTCCACTTCTAGTTTCAAGTGGTAATCATTCTTTCACCCACAAGATTAACCAAGTATATGTCACATGACATACTGCAGTCTTTTAAAATCAGTTTATTTTATGAGGAAAATGAACTTTGTGTTTGGTTAGGTGCTACATTTTATGGATATTTTCTTCATGGTCATACCCTTGTATTATCCAGCATGGAGTGACAGTTCAAGACATGTGTGTATTTAACTAATATCTGTCTATTTCTTTCTCACTTTTAGTGTGATATTTTAAATCCCAAAGAAATGTATCTACTATCTGTCAAACAAATTAACTGAAAAGGATTTAGCATCCTAATAAACAGTACTCCTATCCCAGGTGCTCTTTAACTTAAGAAGTTGTTTTAAGTCTTAGTTTGTGCTAAATTAGAAATCCATGTAAGAAAAATTCATTAATACTGTTAGTCCAGAAACAAATTAATAAACACACATATGTATATAAGGGAGAGATTTATATACAAGAGGAATGGAACATTGAGAAAGCATCCCAAGTCAGTTTAGTCCAAGTGCATAAGTCTGATATTATCCCATATGTCCAATACCAATCTATAAGTTCTCACCAGACTCACAAAGCACATGCAATGATGCCAGGACAGTCATAGGTCAGTAGGTGCAGAGTCTTGTATATACAGTGATGGTAGAAGTATCTCAGTGCTGATGGGTCTCTCTAGGGCTTCTCAAGCCTCTCAGCACTGACAAGAGTCTCCATGTGGCTTTTCTGGTTTCAGAGGTCTGGTTTCATTAGGGTAAGCCCATGTGACTTCTCCTCCAAGATGTCTCACAGGGAGATAACCTTGTGTCTTGTCAGGAGAGTGTCTCCAATGTACTGAGCCTTGTCTCTTGTCAGTAGAGCATCTCCGAAGGACTGTAAGTCTAGATTTTCCAGAATTCTCAGATTGACAGACTAGCCCACACCCCTACACTCCCAATCCTAAAATTGACACAGATGAGTGACTGCCACAGATACCAATCCATAAGTCCTCTTCAGGCTCTTGAAGCACATGCAATGATGTCAGGTCAATCACAGGCCAGTGGATGTGGAATCTTGTGTATCTAGTGGTGGTAGAAGCATCTCAGCACTGGCAGGGTTCTTCCTGCAGCTTCTCCAGGTATCAGGGCTCAGCTTCTATCAGCATGTAGCCATGTGTCTCATGAGCTGAAATGTCTCTCAGAGAGTGAATCTTGTGTCTTTTCAGTAGAGCATCTCCAAGAGACTGAGCCATAATTCTAGATTTCCCAGAATTCTCAGGCGAGAGCCATGCTCATACAGAGGTCTCATTGGCTGTCTTCAGATTGACAGGCTAGACTCCATCCCTACAGTTCTAATCCTGAAATTTATAAGAGTACATGACGACTACAGATACAAAGAGGAGTTTCCAAGGCATTAACAAATATGAGACTCCCAAAGTGCCATTTGTCATGTCAATTAAGCTCATAATTACTTAACCTGTGGAGCATTTTAGCTCTCACCACATAGTTTTCTTTACAGCATGGAAGTAGCTCAAGAGCCCAGATTCCTAAAATGATAGATAGATAGATAGATAGATAAATAGATAGATAGATAGATAGATAGATAGATGATAGATAGATAGATAGATAGATACTTAAATTCCTAGATCCAAGGTCAAGAGTGACTAACTTTGGAGGGGATCTGGAGTTTCTTAATTAAAATCATTGTGATAGTTATTTTAAGTGGTAGGAGGAAGAGGAAGTTTTGAACACCACTACTGACAGGCAGAGGATTTTCTGAACTTCACCTTTCCCTGTGTGGATGTCAAGGGTGGTTGACCATTGAAACCACTGCTCAACCAAAATGATTCGGAAATTCAAGGACACCTCTGGAGTGGGGCAGTTTATGACTGGGACAATTAGCAGTGGGAAATACTGGCTTCCAACATTGTCTCATGGTAGGGGTACCTCCTTACCTACCCTTCCCTCCATGAGCCTGTCCATGCCCCTCTCCTCGGTACCCCCCAGGAACCATCGGACCCATCATTTTCTCCTCCCAACTGTCCACCTAGGAGTGCTCTCTTCTTGATTTGGTCCATTTGGGAGGGCCAGTCTCTGCAGTGGCATAGTCCTCTAATCATTGTGGGCCAGCATGGGGACCCAGTCGACTCTCTCTCTTCCTCTCTGCTCCCCTGTCTCCCTATGGGTGTGGCATGCTGGCCCCTCCCCTCAACTTGTTCTCTGCCACACCTACTTCCTGGGAGGGGATCAGTCTAACCCTGCTTGTGCCTGGCCCTGTAACTCTCTCCTTTCATGCTTCCTGCGATGTATCCACACTGTCCTCATGGTTGGTTGCTTCAAGGTAGGATCTGCATACCCACTCTAGCTTCTATGGACACAAGACTGGTATTCTCCCCCTGGCTGGGATAGTGCCCTGTTACCTCCATTATCCTTTCACTTTCAACACCCCCTTTCCTCCCTTCCCCCTCCATCCTCCCTTTACTGTGTTTCACACAGCATGTACGTCTTTGGATTTGGTCCACCCTCCTCCCCTTTCCCTAAATCTCAACCCAACTGTTTTAAGATCTAGGAGGCTTCTCTTCTATACCTATCATGCTGGTTACACTTACCTTAGGGGATGCATACAGTACTTCTCCTTTGGTAATTGATTGACATTGTTTAGCATAATTTCCTCCAGTTCTTTCAATGAGAAGATATGGAAGAGTGTTTCATGCACTCATCCATGTTTTTGAATGAAGCATAGTACTCCATTGTGTGTGTGCCAGAGTTTGCTGATTCACTCATTGTTTCCAACTCTGCGATTGTAAGCTGTGCTGCAATCAATATTGGCATGCATACCACTGGTAAAGTATTTCTTACCTCTTCTGTGTATACACCCAGTAGAGGGGTAGGTGGATCATAAGGTAGCTCAATTTCCATTTTCATTAAGGACGGCCAGATTGCTTTCTATAGCAGCTGCACAGATCTACAGGACCACCAGCAATGTAGAAGTGTTCCTATTTGGTCCCATCCCCGCTAACATTTGTTGTTCTCTGGTTTTCTGATTTGGGCTAGTCTCAAAGGTGTTAGATGAAAGCTCATGGTTGTTTTGATCTGCACTTCTCTGATGGTTAATGATCAGGAGCATTTTCTCAAATGTTTATTGGCCATATGGGTCTCCTCCCTTATGAAACTTCTATCAGGGGCTGATCAATTCTCTGATATACTCACAGTAAGGGTTCAACAGGCAGTTGTGTAGTGATAATTATTATTTATTATAACACTGATATATAGATCATGAGAGAGTGAGAAAAGAACATTAAAAGTCATATATATATATATATATATATATATATTCTTTCATTATACATGCTCACCTCCACTAGATGGTCCATGTAGAGAGGGAGACAAGAGAAGGGCCAACTGGATGAAGGCAGGCTGGAGCGAAGCAGGCTCCTTTCTCTATCTTATGTCCCATCCCTCTCACTCTCTAGCCAAGCCAGGCCCCTAATTCTAGACCAGGTCATACGTCACAGGAGAGGGCTGTCTTAAGGGCTGTGTGGTGATAACAGGTGTGGTCTTAGGGATGGCTACATGACTGTGTGAAGAGGGGAGTGATAAGACCAGACGATGGACATCTAGAGGTAGCTAAACAGGTGTCAGATTAGGAGTCTTTGATCATGGTTCTTGAAGCCCTCCCATAAGCTTCAAAGGAAGGGAATCATCATCCTAATAGCAGGGGAGTTAGCTCTGCTATGTAACAACACAAAGGTCTCAGATAATTCGGAGCTTCGGAGAGAAGAGCTAACTTCCATAACAAATGCTGGTATACAGTTTGCTTAATATTTAGAGTACAATAATTGTGGAAATGTTCTGTCTTCACCCTACAAACTTCTTTTCAGTTCTTTTTCCCATTTCTTCAAATGGGAAATGCTTCCTCTTTTTTGCAGGCAAAGAGGGCATTGTAGATTTTCATAATAAACCCTTTGTCTGTTGTGTCGTTGCTAAAAATTCTCTCCCACTTTGTGGGTTGCCCAGCTACCTTCTTGGTAAAGGCTTTTGATGCACACAGGTGTTTTATTCTTAGAAAATCCCATTTTTCAATTTCATGTGTTTCCTGCCCTATTGCAGTTAACCTTTGTATGCCCTGGGTCAAGTTTCTTATATTTTCCCCAATTCTTTCACTAATGATCCTGATGGTTTGGGGTTTTACTTCTAGGTCCGTGACCCACCTTGAGTTTTTTCTTGTGCATCGAGTGAGGTAGTGATCCTGTTTCATTTTTCTACATGTTGTGCATGGGGTGAGGTAGAGATCGTTTCACTTTTCTACATGTGGATTTCCATTTTTTTTCCAGCACCATTTGTTAAATAGGGAATTGCTCTCCCACTTCATACTTTGGGGGCACTAGTCAAAAATCAGTTGTCTACATGCTAATGGTTTTATTTCTAGGATTTCTATTTTTTTTCCATTGGTCTGTGTATCTGTTATTATGCCAGTACCATACTGCTTTGACCACTGTGGCTTTGTAGTAGGTGTGAAAGTTAGGTAAAGCCAGCCCTCTGACTGTGTCCTTCTCCTGGGGAAGATCTCTGCTTATTCTGGCTTCCTAACCCTCCGTATGAAATTGGTGGTTATTTTTTCCACTTCTCTGAAGAAGGCTGTTGGTATTTGAATCAGGATAGCACTAAATTTATAAAGTCCCCTGGGTAGGATAGACACCTTTACTATATTGAATCTCCCAATCCAAGAGCATGGGCTATTCCTCCATTTGTGGAGGTCACTTTTGGTTTCCTGTAATAGGATTATGTAGTTTTCCTTGTATAGATCTTTTGTTTTCCAGGTTGATATATCCCTAGATATTTCCATTTATTTTTGGCTATTGTGAATAGTACTACCTTCCCAATCTTCTCTTCCATGGTCTTGTCAGATGTATACAACAAACCAATCGACTTCTGTTTGTTAATTTTTTATCCTGCCACTCTTTCATATTCCTCTTCCTTTGTTAGTACTCCAGTTGTGGAACTTTGGGGATTTTCTATGTACAGAATCATGTCATTATCAAATAGTGATAATTTTACCTCCTCCTCTCCATTTGGACACATTTGATGTCTTTGCATTGCCTTATGTTACCTCTAGGACCTCTAGTATAATATTGAATAATAGTGGGAGTAAGGGGCATTCTTGTCTAGTTCCCTTTTTCAGTGGGAGTGATATAGTCTTTTCTCCATTGATTATGATGCTAGCTGTTGGCCTTTCATAGATAGCTTGAATTTACATGAGGAACTGTCCTTCCATTCCTATCCTCCTGGGCGTCTTAATTAGGAAAGGGTGCTGGATGTTTTCAAATGCTTTCTCTGCATCTATAGATATTATCATATGGTTCTTATACTTTATCTTATCAATGTGGTATATAATCTTGATGGATTTACAGATGTTAAACAATCCCTGCATCTCTGGGATGAATCCTACCTGATCCTGATGGATTATGTGTTTTATATACTTTTGTATTCTATTGGCCAATATCTTGTTGAAGATTTTTGCATCTATGTCATTATAGATATTGGTCTATAGTTCTCTATTCCTGTGGGATCCCTTCCCTGTTTGAGTATCAAACTTATACTGGCTTCATAAAATGCGTTCAGATGTTTTTCATCCTTTTCTATGCTCTAAAAAACTTTGTGGAGGATCAGTGTCAGCTCCTCCATGAAAGGTTTGTATAATTCTCCAGTGAAGCCATCTGGTTTAAGAGGTTTTTTGTTGGTATATTCTGGATAATCATATCTATTTCTTCTCTTTTTATGGGTTTGTTTATGTTCTTGACCTCTATCTGGGATAGTCTAGGGAGGGATTGTTTTTCCAGGTATTTGTCCATGTCTTCCACATTGTTAAACTCATTGGAGTACAGACTTTCATAGTACATGTCAGCATCACTCATTGGTCTCAGGTTTTCTTCTGCCTCCTTTTTTATCTTGCTTGATTGTCTTTCTCATTTGTGAGGTCAGCTTGATTGTCTTCAAAATCACTGATACAAATATCAGCCTCTTCTAGTCTATTCCTGAGATTGGTGATCTTGTGGGAAGCGTCTGCTACTTCCTTTGCTAATGCCAGCATTTCTCTTTGGTGCTTGGACTTCATTCCCTCTATTGTGGTCTTCATCCCCTCTATGATTGCATCCGTTGTCTGTGTAGTTTCCTTCATCTCCTGTATTACTCCAAGCAATCTTCTGAAAATTTCTTTTTGTGGTAGATCCACATCAGATTCTTCTGAGTGACATTAGTTCTGTTGATGTGGTTTGCTTTTCTTGTTTATTTATTAGGTATGATGTGGTATGCTGTTGCTTACATGATGGTTTTGAAGAGGTGGATGCCATGTTCCTGGGAGACCAAAAGGCCTTGCATATTTTAACAATGTGATTGGCAATGGTGTTTTCATGAGATGCCTCTGATCTCCTATGGAGACTGGTCTGGTTGCTGTGCAGGCGGTTACTCTGTTAACTCAAAAATCAGCAGTGGTACAAGATGGTGAGCTCTGTTGGGGGCAACTAAGGGGAACTCAATTTGACTGATGGTTATTTTAAGTCTAGTTTTAGGACAATACAAGTCCACTAGGCAGGTTGCTATACTGTTCTGACCTAAGGAGATGTTACCCGCCTGGGCTGGTTGAGCTCCCAGAACTGGATCAGAGACCCCTGTATTTCCAGAACTAGACTTAGTTTGAGGAAGGGATGGCCTCTGGACCTGGGATGCTTTCTTCACTGGTCCATTGTCTGCGTGTACCTGCAAAGACTCAGTCTGTTGCTCTGGGTGAGGCAACTTGATCCTGGCATGTAAGACCCTGGCTCATGACTCTGCTACCCTGCAGGACCAGACACAGAAGACAGTGGACCTGCAGCAGACAGCATCTGGCAACCAGCAGGTTTACTGCATAGGCCTGTTCACCAGTCAGACTCCCCTATTAAGGCATAACGACAGGTTCCCAATTCCCACACAGTGGCCATGGGCAATGAACACGGGCCCCAGCACCAAGCACCTGTGTGTCCACACAGACTCTGCACTAAGCAAAGCATCAGGCCACCAGCTCCCTCAATTTAAAATTTTAATTCTCCTTTATGCAGGAGATTTTTCTAATGTGATGTCCTAGTGATACCTGAGTAAATGCCCAGCTGCCAACGGAAAGGGTGAGTGCCACACCTGCAAGAAAGATTTGGAATCTGCTCTACAATTAAAACACCAGAAACTATAGAGAGCAACTTCATTTGATACCACAGGATCTACACAAATCAGAATGACCAATCATGGTGGATCAGTACCTTCTCCTGACCCCCCTTAAGGGCACACTTATATCATTTAAGTCAGTGCTTTTTTAGGAAATCTGGGCACTTGACCTCTGGAATTCAATTCTGTGTATGTGCAATGGGGTGGGGCTGGGTGATTTGCAAATGCTGATCTAAGCAGGGGGGCTCAACTTACCTTTTTCCAAGATGTGGTGCTTTCTGTAGTCATCTGCACATGCACTAGATGTTCCATGATGTCCTGTGAATGTAGGGGACCCAGCTTTACCCTGCTTGTTGTCTGCCTGTTAGAGTTATTTCCATTAACTTGAAGTTCCTCCCAGTTTTAGCCTCTATCTATTTTAGGTGAGTTCTCTCAACTTTCATTTCATCTGTGCTGATCCTTATTTTTCCTCCATTTCTTTTTTTAAATAAATCATTTTATTGGGGGGCTCATACAATGCTCATCAGAATCATGCATACAAATATTGTGTCAAGAACCTTTGTATACCTGCTGCCACCATCATCCTCAAAACATTTGCTTTCTACTTGAGCACTTGACATCAGCTCTTCATCTTTTCTGCTCTCTTCCCTCTCCCACTTCCTTCATGAACCCTTGATAATTAAAAAATTAAAAAATATTATAACTTTGTTATATCTTACACTATCCAACATCTCCCTTCGCCCACTCCTCTGCTGTCTGTCCTCCAGACAGAGAAGCTTATATGTAGATCCTTGAAATCGCCTTCCACTTTCTACCCCACCTTCCCTCCACCCTTCCCATATCTCCACTCTCACTACTGGTTCTGAAGGGTTCATCTGTCCTGGATTCCACTTCTTGACTAAACATGACTCTCCCATAAGTTAGTTATCCTCAAAAATTTTGAGATTGCACTTTCTGTTTATTTTATAGTCATTGTCTAGTCTGTTGCTACTAGTAAAGTAAGGGAAGAACCTGCTCATGTCATTATATTATTCCACTTTCATTATTTTTGTATGTTCCCCAAACACAGTATAAAAGTTAATTAGTTGGCATTATTAATGATAAAAGTCCAAAATACCAATGACCTACAGCAGCATCTATCTACTTCTTGCTTCAATTTTTTGGCTCCATTTCATGTGTCTTCATATTCCACATTCCAAACTCCAGAAGAGGGCCATATTTAGGACATGCAGCAAGACAGCTGGCTATCACTTCTTGTGCCTTCTAATGTTTCAGCTTAGATGTTCCTTCATGTTATGTTCACTCACATTCTTTAGTCTAAGGCTGGCAATATGCTTAAGCCAAACATCAATAAGGATCCCTGCATGTTACCAAAGAGGCAAGCTAAAGTCTTTATCAGGAAAGAAAAGGATATAAAAATTAGAGATAAAAATAAGATCTACCACTGAAAAGTAGCACTACTAAGTCACAAAAGATAAATAAATAAAGAAGAAAGAGGGAGACAAACACTCAGAAGTCAGAGCCATACTGGGCTGGGGAAACATGACTTCTAAGTGTTGTATAATAGCGACTGGGTTCCAAGGACTTTAAGGAAATAATAAATACATTCTTCCTAATACCACAGAAAATAAAACAGGTGAAACAATGGCAGCAACTTGGTGGTTATTAGGAAAGGAAAGCTAGCCAGCTTGCTTCCCTAAAATACTCACAACTTGATATTTATTCTGTAGTAAGTTCTTCATGACCACATGTTGTAATATTTAGTCCTGAGTAATTTTCAATAAATATGTATGCTTCAACTTACTTATTTACCTTAATCCTTTTCTTATTACTCAATAACATTTCAGTGAATTTATATGCCTCAATTTTTTAATTAATTTTCTTTGTGATGTATAATAGGATAGTTTCCATTTGGGAGTCATTATGAATAAAGCCATGTACAAGTCTCTTATGCCAATATAATCCTACATATTTTGCCATGAGAATATTTTTATTTAGAATTTATGGGTGACAGAAAAGCATCTGTAGAAAATGGCAAAATGTTGGATTTTGCACCCCAAGATTGTAGTGATATCTTTTACCTCTTTTGCATTGTAAGAAAATTTTAGATTTTCAATTTTCTCACTAATATTTGATATTTGCATGCAGTCTTTTACTAATATTAGATTTTCTGTTCATGGCACCTGGGTTAGGCTGTAGACTGCTAACCCCCAAACAGGTGACTGAAACCCATCTGTCAGCTCCTTGCATACAGTCTTGGAAACTCTATATAAGTCTCCATGAGTTGGAATTGACTTGATGACTGGGTTTCAGTGTGTGTGTGTGTGTGTGTGTGTGTGTGTGTGTGTGTGTGAGAGAGAGAGAGCGAGAGCGAGAACTCAATCATGCTTTTCATTTGTATTTTCTGGATTATAATGAACCCATGTGCTTATTTGCCATATGCATATATTCATTTATGAATTATCTATGTCTGTGTCCATTTTATTTGGGTGTTTATATTCTTTTATAATGTTGAGTTATATAAACTCTTAGGTGTTTTATGTAGCTGTTTCGTGTCAAATATATGCAGGGTGCATGCTACTTGTGCTATTGTCATGTATTTCCCCTTGGTATGTATTCTAAACTCCATAGCACAATGTTATTGTGTCTTTAAATGCTGTTGTTCTTTTTCTTTAAAAAGTTACCTTCTTTAAAATGTAAGAGGATATAAAATAATTTGGGGTATGTATTTATATATTTATTAATCTCTGGATATCACAGATAGTTAAACAATCAACTACTGATCCAAATATCGGCAGTTCAAACCCATAGGGGGAAAGATTTGATTCTGAATGATCAGAACATTGAAAGCTCTATGAAGCTGTTTTACTCTGCGCACATGGCTCAGACTCCATGGCAACTAACAATAACAACACAATAGCACCATCTACATATTTTTGGGGGGCATCACTGCCCGCTAGTGGTCATGGGAGCTACCCAGCCTTGCTCTTGGAGAGCTGCTGCTGGAGTTGAACTGCCAAGCCTGTGGGCCGCAGTTCTGCACTCAACTACTATGCCACTGGGGCTCAGCCCAGCACTATCTATATATTGGTTATGTTTGGTCCTCTTTGCTACTTGCACATCGTAAATTTTCATGTGGTATTATTTACCATCTATCAGAAGCACTCCCTTTAAGTGTTTATTGCATAGCAGGTCTGTTGTAAGTATATTAACCTTCATTTATTTAAAAAATGCCTTCCCTCTATGTTAATCTTTGAAGTATATATTTGCTTGATACAGGGAAGGAGTTGTTACTATTTGTTGTTGATGATGATGTTGTTGTTGGTGCTGTTCCAGGGCTTTGAAGATGTTATTTCATTATATTTATTTTTTCGGAGAAGGAGGCATCTATGCTTCATTTATTTGTTTCTGTTTGAGACTGTGTCTTTACTTGGACTGTTTTTAATCATGTCTTTCTTATTTTTAATTTATTCAAGTGTGATTATTATGCATGCTGTTCTGGTAATGTAATTCTTGGCTGCTAATGTAAAGTTCAGTAGCTCAAACACACTCACCAGCCACATAGTAGAAACTATCTGCCAAGCTGTAAAGACTGTAACCTAGAAAACTTATGAGTCAGTTCTACCCTGTTCTATAAGATCACTCTAAGTCAGAGTCAACTCACGAACACACAGACACATCTTTCACCAAGGTTTAGAATCAATAAACTAGATCTGGGAAAGTTTTGATTTTTTTCTTTTCTTTTCTTTTTTTTTGTTTTTTCTTTTTTGAGGCTTCACTGCCCTCTGGTGGTCATGGGAGCTAACCAGTGCTGCTCCTGAGAGCCACCACTGGATTTGAACAGCCAAGCCTGCGGGCCACAGTCCTGCACTCAACCACTTACACCACCAGGGCTCAGCCAATTTTTTTCTTAAACTACTTTTTTTTTAGTTTATACTTTATTTTTCCAGTCTATGACATGATAATTTCACATAAGCTAACTTAAAAAAAAAAGATACTAAGGAGTCCATTCTGTTGGATGGTAATCTCAGATGTACCTGTACTAAACAGAGTTTTAACTAAATGCTATTTAGGAAGTAGTTCCACAGGTTTTTCTTCTGAAGTATCTACTGTAAGGCTTCTAAGTGGACTAAGACAATTAACTTTTCGCAGTCGAGTATGTTGACAGTTCGAACTTTGAGAGCTTGTATGTGCACATTGTAAAATTGGATAATTCATTGCTACTCACTGAAACTTAAAAGAAAAAAATCCACCTTTCTTCCTCTTTTTTGGATTTGACTATTTCTAGTGGACAGTGAGTGCTCAGTTTACTAAAATTTGCTCTGTGTATATTTAATATCCTCTTATGCTTATACATAAATTTCCATTTTAAATATTGTATGTTGCATTTAATCAAAGTCAAGGCACTGTGCTCCCATGAAGAGTAAGTCTTCAAAACTCACAGGAGAAGTTCTACCTTGATCTGTGTATGGAGTTACTAAGAGTTGAAATTGACTTGATGGTTGAGACATGTTTTTGTTTTAGTTTATAAACCTCATTTAAAACACATATATGCACATATATCTTTATATATCTATGTTTTAGAATAAAACATGTGTACATATACATGCATATTTTGGTGAAAACTCTACAATATAACATACATTATCTGAAATATATAATTAGTCACCACTGAAAGTTTCCATCTGTTGACTCACTATACCTATCTTCCTCCAAGCATTTTAAATAATTTTTATATAACTGTCTGAAAATGTTTTGTTTTTTTATTTCTACATCTGGATCATTTTGGATTTACTTCTTATATAAGCTTTTTTATACTTGATTGGAATGAGTCTACAGTCTATGCCACCTACTCTTAGAGAGCATCTCAAGAAGAGACTGAATCTGCGGAATTCTGGTAACCAGAAGAGAGGTGGGGGGACGTCCAAGAATCATATGTGAAGAAACTAAAAGTTCATTAACAAGACCAGAAAAGGGTTGGGGGAGACCATAGAATAAATAATACAAAAGGAAGAAAAGAGGAAGTATATGTTGATAAATGCTGGTGTTGTAATAGGTTATGGACTCCTAATCACAAGTTTATGGGTTCAAAACCATAAGAAGCTAAATGGAGTAATGAAGGTTTTCTCCTCCTATAAATATTTGAAGTCTCCAGAAACCCTTGGGCAGGTCTATCGAGCCTTACAGAGTAGAGATGACTCAAAATAAGCTCAATAATGCCAAGTTTTGTCTGTTTGTTTTATTAGAATGAAGTGCGGGAGAAAAAAACAACAAGGTATGAGAAAACAAAAAAGGGAAGAATACTGCATTTCTCAAAAGAAATAACTGAAAAAAAGTTAGACCTCAATTTGCAATATTAAAGGGTTCTAAGGTCAAGAAAAGATTCGCTTAGATGCAAGAAGAGACTCTGGAACTTGATATATGATTGCAATCAATGGAAGCAAATGGAAGAAATGATGAAGGTGAACAGCTGAATAGGAATTTCCAGAGGGAATTTTGAGAAGACAAAGCCAAATATAATAAATGTGCAAAGACCTAGAGTTAGAAAACTAAAATGTTAAAACACACAGCATATATGATACTGAAAGAACTCAAGAAAAATTTCTAGTGTCGACTCGCAATTTTGAAAAGTTTTACAGACAAGATATTGAGTGGTATAAGAAGCATTTTAAAAAGATGAAAAGGATACACAGAACCACAATATCAAAATATCCAGTCGACATCCCACCATTTCAGGGGGTAGGTTGCACATTTGCAAGAAAGCAGTGGTACTAAAAGAAAAGTCTGGGCAACACTGAAAGCATCACCCAAAAACAAGTCTCCAGAAATTGATGGAACACCCACTGAAATGTTTAAACAAGCTGGTGAAGCATTAGAAGCAATTTCTCGTGTATTCCAGGAAAATTGGAAGACAGCTTCTTGGTCAACTGGCAAGAAGAGCTCCGTATGTTCTCATTCCAAAGAAGATGATCGAACAGAATGCTCAAATTCTAAAAGAATTTCATCGATATAATATTCAAGTAACATTTTTTTTCCTCAATGTCTTCCAACAAAGGTTGCAGCAGTATATTGACAAGGAGCTGCCAGAGGTTCAGGCCA
This sequence comes from Nesogale talazaci, assembly GCA_004026705.1. NCBI lineage: Eukaryota > Metazoa > Chordata > Mammalia > Afrosoricida > Tenrecidae > Nesogale > Nesogale talazaci. The sequence goes on along the minus strand of PVJH01011730.1, from coordinate 45,104 downwards.
GATTCAGAAGAGGATATAGAACAGGGGATCTAATTGCCTATGTCAAAGTAAATAGTCTTGGCTGTATGTACAGAGTACCAGAAAGATATTTACTTCTGTTTTATTGAATACACCAAAGCATTTGACTGTGTGGATCACAACAAATTAAGGATAATCTTGAGAATAATGGAAATTCCAGGACATCGAACTGTACCCATTGAAAATCTGTACATGGATCAAGAAGCAATTGTACAAACAAAACAAAGTTCTAAATTCAGAATGTGTGTGTCAGGGTTGTATCCTCTCATTGTGCGTACTCAATTTGTATGTTAAGCAACTAATCAGGGAAGATGAATTTAATGAAGAAGAATGGGATATCAGGATTGGAGGAAGGCTTACTAACAACATGTGATATTCAGATGACACAACCTTGTTTGCTGAAAGTGTGGAGGATCTGAAACTCTTGTTGATGAAAATCAAGAATTAGAGCCTCCAGGATGAATTATATCTCAACAAAAAGAAAGCCCAAATCTTTACATCTGGACCAATGAGTAACATTATGGTAAATGAAAAAAAGGTTGTATTTGTTGAGAATTTTGTTTGGCTTCCACCCACAATCAATGTTCATGTAAGCAGCAGTCAAGAAATCATAAAAGGTATTACATAATTGAGTCAATTCTGCTGCCTAGGGACCCTATAGGACAGAGGAGAACTGTCCCCGTGGTTTTCACAGGCTGTAATTTTTTCTGGGAGTAGAAAACCCAGTCTTTCTCCCAAGGATTAGCTAGTGACTTCCAAACTGATGATCTTGAGGTTAGTACCAGGGTTCCCACAAGAACATTTTAGAGAAAAGGAAGGATATTACTCTGAGGGCTAAAGTGTTGCACCTGACCTAAGTCTTGGTATTTTCAATTGCTTCATATGCATGTGAAAGATGAATATTGAACAAGGAAGACCAAAGAAGAATTGATATGTTTGAATCATGATGCTGGGGAAGAATACTGAAAGTAGCGATCAGAATGTTCTTTACAGGCAAGGATAGAGAGAATTTGTCTTACTTACTTCGGACATGTTGTCAGGAGATACCAGTCCATGGAGAATGACAGTATTCGTGGAAAGACAAGGGAGAGGGGAAAAGACGAAGACCCTCATGGAGATATATCAATGCTTTACCTGCAAAATGAGCACAAACATAAGAACAATTGTGAAAGTGGTGCAGTACTGGACAGCGTTTCATTCTGTCATCCATATGGGTCATTATAGATCAGAATCAACTTGATAACAACTAACAACAGCAAGGGCAAAATAATGAACAAACCAGGAAACATTAAAGAAAGATGAAAGACTATGTAAAAATCAATGAATTAAAAATAATTAGTCAATGTACAGTTAGCTATTTCAGGAGGTTGTATGTGCTCAATTTCAAATTATTTTGAAGATAGTTGTGAAAAAAACAACTGATGAACACCATTTGAAATGTTTCAACAAATGATTGTAGTACCGAAGGACTCATTTGTCTATGTTAAGAAATTTGGAAGATTACTATCTAGCCAACAACTTGAAGAGATTCAGACCTGTGATAATTTCAAAGAAAGGTTCTTCAACAGTGTGCAATGTTTTCAAGCACTAATGTAAGATACAAGTCAAATTTTGCTGAAGATAAACTAAAAACAATTGCAACTATACAGTTAGAGTGTTCCTTAGAAGTAAGGATGGTGACAGTTTATATCATGTGATTTGCACACCCCTTAGGAAGTATCTGTCTCTGGAGAAGGACATCATGCGTGGCAAAACAATGTCATTTATCTTCAAACTGATGGACAGACCAAGTGATTTCAACAATAGGTTCAAACATAGGTTGAGCTTGATGATGATACCCCAGGACTGGATAGTATTTCATTCTATTGTACATAGGATCTCTATTAATTGGAATCAACTCAATAGCACCTGACCACAACAATATTGATAATTATCGCATGATTGCTAATCTCTCTTTAGCTTTTACTTGGCATCAGTTGGTCTCTGTAAGGTCTTGTGAAGTCTCATTATACATGTAGGCAGTTTAGCTCTTTGGCAATTATACATGGTAAAACCACACATAATATTATAAGTTTATTGGTAAGCATTTTTTCTGGGAGGGGGGTGGCATCACTTCCCTGGTGAGAGTAGAAAATCCAGCCTTACTCTTGGAGAGCCACTGCTGGCTTTGAACCGCTAACCCTGTGGGCGACAGTCCTGCACACAACCATTACGCCACTGGGGCTCAACCCAACTGTCAAGCATTTTTATAGGCTTTCTGTTACTTACCCTTCATATTCTAGCCCCTGTATATGTCTAGAGCTCCGATATTTGCACTAAAATTCAACAAAATATTGTTTATAATTATGCTCTGCCTTTCTTGCTACAGCAGGCTTTCATTCCATTTGTCTCCCAACACTTCACTTCCTGGTGCATAGTGGTTTCAGCAGAATCCACTAGTGGGTGTTTGCAGTTGCCTTTGGGGTGTGTTTCCTTATCTCATAGTTGGCAAAGCACTTTCCCAGCCAAAAAAGTGGTCAGAGGCTGAGGGCTGCTCCTGATGCCTGCGAGGCAGACAAGTTTGTATTCTTTATAAAGCAATGGAAGCATGTTAAACTTTATTAGGAAGACAAGAGTCTCTTTCAAGCCTGATTATTCCAAAAATCTAGGGTTTATGTTTTGAGGTTAGTCATCCAGCTGTTGACAGCTTCAAGCCTCTGGATCCCCTAATCAACTGGAGACCGATCACTAGTTTGAGCCTTTGTTAGAAAGGCTGAGAAGGCAAACCCTCCGGTGTTGTGCTGCTACTATAATTGCCTCTGGCCCTTGAGTCTCAATTCTTTCTTGCCTTACAGTTTCAGGAGATGAGTCACTTTATAAACTGCCGAGGAAGTCCCTGAATTTTATACTTCACCTTCAATCGGTAATTAATCACCTCTTGCCTTTTATTGGCCTTCTCCAATACATCAAAATCACTCAATAAGAGGCATCAAATTTTGTTTCCTCTGATTAATACCTCTCTTAACCACTCAAGAGCCTAGGATAACTGCACCTGTGAGCAAATCCACTTGTGCCAATAGGCCATTCCAATTCACCACAGGTGAGTGTGTAAACAATTGCACTAGTGTAATTTCAGCTCCACCTTTTGTCAGTGATGTGGGTCTCATTGTCAGCTAGCTGGCAGAGGATTCAACTTTAAAATCCCATATTAAAACAGTTTACTTAAACCACTACAGAGACCAATTGTCCTTAGTCAGGTTCCTTGGAAACAGAATTTAAGATCGAGATTTGCATATGCAACTTACTGAGGCATACCTATCATGAAAATATTTTGTGGAATGAAAGAGCTTAGATGTGGTAGAAATGGGATGTGAATGCGGTGACAAGGATTGCCTTACATGTTGTTGCTGATATTGTTAGGTGCCCTGGAGTCCGTTGTGATTCATAGCAACCTTATGGAGAATAAAGCAAGGCAGCGTTGCCTGCTGTGGCTCCCTCCTAAGCCCATTGTTGCAAGCATTTAGTCAATCCATTTCCTGGAGGGTTTCCTCTTTTTCATTTCTCCACTACTCTACCAGTCACCTGGTTTTGTTTTGGTTTGTTTTCAGGGAATGACCGTTTCTGACACGTACAAAGTATGTAAGACAATATTCCTATACTTGCCTCTAACGAGCCTTCTGGTTGTACTTCTTCCAAGACAGATTTGTTTATTCTTCTGGTCCATGGTACGTTAATATTTTTTGCCAACATAATAGTTCAAATATATCAGTGCTCCTTTGATCTTCCTTATTCAATTTCCAACTTTCACATGGATGAGACAATTGAAAGTACCATGGTTTGGGTCTGGTGCACTGTAGTCCTCCAAGCAACATCCTTGCTTTTCAAAATGTCTTTGTGGCAGATTTACTCATTGCAACTTGTCATTTGATATTTTGATTGCTGCTTCCCCGAGCATTGATTGTTGATGGAAGCATGGAACTACAATCATATGAGGATAACGATGGCCTTATATGCTTCCATGGAAAATGCTGAAGCTGAAATGTCTCTTTAGATTTATCTTACCTTGTAACAAAGAATTATAGCTTTATACCCCTTCATTAGCAATGGATGGATCTCCAAATTGGGAGATGTGACTATGGCCTTAGCAAAGAGGTTCTTCTCAACTAAAGAAAATTCATAGAAGTCACCTGCTGACATTGTCAAGGGTGAGGCTATGAAGACTTCATTACTATGGGGGAATCTGTGTAGCCCATTTCTTCAATTATAACAGAAAGCAGGGCTTGACATGCTCAGTCCTTCCATTCTCACCACAACCAATTGTCATTGAGTTCATTTTGATACATGGCAATTCTTCGGGTGTTAGAGTAGAAATGCGTCCACAGAGTTTTCAAAGGTTCACTTGGTTCACTTTCTGTTCGTTTTTTTTTTTTTTTTTTTTTTGCATGGGGTGGAGGGCTTTCTTCTTTGTCCATTTCTGGGTGGACTAGAACTTTCAAATTTTCTATTAGTCCAGTTTGCTCTCCATTTATACTGCCTAGAGACTCTAGTCTCTTAATAATGTCTTGATTTTCCAGTCTTATAACCTGCTTTATTTGAGATTATAATTTCTGGTGCTGTTTAGTAAGTAAGTTGATCTTATTTCTGCTTTCTTTACTGCCATTACTTTTGACACTTATGAGTGCTGTTTTACATAAAACATCTTGGAGTTTTGTTACTAAGATGTTCCATGAGACTTATTCACTGTCATCGAGTTGATGTCAGAGACCTTAAGGACAGGCCCTGTGGATTTCTAAGACTGTAACTCTTTTTTTTAAGACTGTATCTTTTTCCAGGAGTAGAAAGTCTCCTCTTTTTATCTTGATGCAGCTGACAGTCTTGAATTGCTAACCTGGCCTATAGCAGCCCATCACCAGGGCATCATGCTTGGTGAGGAGGAGGAGCAGTGAAAAAGAGGAAGTCCTTAGAAAAGACGGATTGCTGCAGTGGCTGCAGCAGTGGGCTCAGGCACCGGAACAGTTGTGAGAGGGACCGGGGATATTCCGAGTTTTATTCTGTAGTGCATAGGGTTGCTGTGGTCTCAATCGACTTGATGACATCTAACAACAACTGGAACCTTACAATAGATGTCTGCAAAAAATCCAGGATTTAGTAGCAAAACAAAACAAAAATACCTATTTTAGATAAGAACTCTAAGGGCCTGCATTAGAAAAGAGTATATTTGTAATCTCAAAAAAATGTGATTCTAAAATTAATTCTTGAAGGCTAAAAAGACAATAAAAATAATTAAAGAAAAAGTGCTACTAATTATACTTTTATGTGGATTTTGTTACCTCTGTTGTTTGAAGCGACCCATTGTTAATTTTGAAAATGCTTCATAATATTTAACTTTCAGTTCACCTTTAGAGCTACTGAGATTTACTATCTAAGTGAAACCATCAAAATAAAAGATATATAAGGCCAAGCATCTCTGCTTCACTTTATACTGTCGGAAAATAAAGCTCAGGTCCATTGATCAGGTACCACTGCCGAAGAGCATCCCATGGCTCACAGCTCAAAATCCCAAAGATGATATGTGCAGAGTCACACTCTAATATTGTATTTAAAAACCCCACAGTAAGTAATGTATAACATTATGGTTTGGAGAAAGAATACCTTTTGTGTGAGAGATTGCACATTCAAATATATTGAATGCTCAATGTGGCATTTATTTGGATGGGCAATGAAAGATTCATCTAAATGTTCATGAATGAGCACACAATTGCCCATAATGTTCAGCAATGCTTACCTGAATGTTTTCATATCACTATGGGATGCATTGATATACAAAGCCTGAAAGCACACATTTGAATATGTGATTAATAAAAATATACCCGGTGGATATTATTCTGGCATCCTCTATTCACCTTAATGTTTGCAGAGGCTCTTCGTTATTGTTTTCAAATATAGAAATATAATGTGGCATGAGAAATGCAAGAATGCTTTTCAGATGATTCCATAAATTAAGAAATAAAAATACAAACAAATTGGGTATCTTTTGCTACTTGAGCAAGTTAAAGAAACATAAAAAACAAACAAACCATTTGGCATCAAGTCAGTCCCAACTCATGGCAATCCCACGTGTTTTCAAACCATGCTCTTTTGGGCTCCCCATCACTGATTATATGGTCACTGATCACCAGGCCTTTTTTAGTAACTACAGGTGAGTGTTTCCATTTACATCACTGAAAACAGCAACCCAGCTGCCCTTCCATTGAAATCCATTGACTGGATTTCAGCTCACATTGACGACATAGAAGAAAGAAACATTGCTCCATGGGTTTCTGGGGCTGAACATTCTCTTGGGTATTGACAGTCTCATTCTTGTTGTGGTCATGTATTTGATGTCAATTTCATGATTGAGGTGTAAAGGTGGAGTCCAGCCTGTCAATCTGGTGCTAGCCAAAGAGACCTCTGTGTGGGCATGGCTTTCCCCTATGAATTCTAGGAAGCCTTGCGGTATTTCCCTGGTGGAGATGAGAGACCATCTTCCCAGTTTTAGGGTGTTTCTTGACTGACAAGACAAGATGGCAGTGTCCAAGGAACTAGAAGAGCCGTAGAAGTCACATGGCCTTATCCTGATGGAACCAGATCTCTGAAACTGGAAAAGTCACAGAGATATTCCTGCCAGCACTGAGATGTTTCTATCACCAATGGATACTGCTGATGGACCCTGATCCCTGGAAATGAGGAGCTCTGAGGGGACCCCTGCCAGAGCCAGGACTCTGCACCCACTGGCCTGTGACTTCATGAGTCAGAAGGAGACTATAGACTAGTATCAGACATATGGGCTAATAACGTACTTATGACTTTGAACTGGACTGGGTTGGGATGCTTTCTCGACTCTCCATTCCTCTTGTGTATAAACCATACCCTTATATCCATATGTGTGCTTGTGAATTTGTTTCTCTAGTCTGTCCGGACAAACACAGCTCTTCTGTGGACCAGCTGGTGGATCAACTATGAGTGATGGTCCCTTTGTAGAAACTAGGAATTCCTTAAAGGAACATATCGAGATACAGTTTTTGATTAAGTGTTTCAGAAACATGTGGAACTAGATGGCTATTTTATAACCTGGGAGTGTTGTAGAGGTGCTATGAAAGACACATAAAGGTATCAGGTTCCATTTCTTTATTCCCTCTGTTTCAACCAGTGTGGCTGCATAGCTGGACTAAAAGGTTTCAAATCACTGATTACACACCTAGGTAGAAGGGGGGGCTGGAGGTGGTGTGAGTGTGGAGATATCCACTGCCATGTAATTGATTTCAGCACATATCAACCCTATAAGACAGAGCAGAACTGCCTCGGTGGGTTTTTGAAACTGGAAACCTTGACATGAGTGGAAATCCTCGACAGCTTGCCTTAAGCCAGCTGCACAATGCAAAATCTGTTACTCCTCCAGGGAAGGAATGGGAACTTTCAAGGGAACATATGAATTCTACAGATTCTCAGACTAGAAAAAAAAAGAAAGTAAATATGAAGTCTGGAAAAATAATCCAGGTGAACATGCTAAAACATTGGCTATTGCTTCAGTACCTATAGTAGATGATTACAAAAAGCCAGGGTCAAAATATTGATATAATTTCTGTGGATTGGGAAGCAGAACATAAGCTCCTTTAAGAAAGTCTTATTTAATTATTGCAGTATGTAATATTCCTTTTCTTTTGGGAATATTCACACCAAAATCAAAGATTTAAAAATCTCTTTAATGAACTCTCTGAGTCCGGATGACTTTGTGAATGAAGGGTCAGGCTGCTAACTTGAAGTCCGTAGTTGAAACCCACTCGGTTCTCCATGGGAGAAATCTAAAGATGCATGTTCTTGTAAAGTTTTACAGTCTGTGAGTAACAGAACGGGGAAGAGAATGTATGCAGACAAACTCTCCACATTCATACATTAAGGAAGCTGAGACACCAAGGCTCCTGGGGAAGAAACCTTCACATTCTTGTGGGTTGGAGATGCGTCCAGCTCATATTTTCCTAAGGAAAAGTGATTCCCCAAGATGTCCTCCCATAATAGTGCCAAATTTATGGGTGTAGTTTGCAAACACATGGTTACTGACTATACACTTGGAAGTCAACCACTTAGAGGTTATCTGTCTGAAGGTTGTCAGTCATCTAAGTCAATCAGATCCATTGTCTGTCCCACCTTAAGTAAGACCCATTCCCTTCTGATAAGGATAATGGTTTGTTCTCTTGGGGAAGAGCTCAAAGGCACCTAAGTTCAAACTAACTCAGATAACCAAGGTTAGGATGTCATGTCATCTCGAGTCTAGATCCACCAACACAGGTACTTTGTTCCTTCCTATCACATATATATCTCTAGTGGATTCCCTCCCTATTGCATGTACATATACAGTTCATCCCCCCTCCTGTTACCTTTTACATATATTCCCTTTTTTTTAGTATGTGCCTATGGTTAGGTTTCCGAAGTGGATAGTACCTTGGTTCTTGACTCTGCAAGCTGAAGGAATTCATGTAAAAGTTTATTTGTAATCCAAGTGGGTTTTTATAAAGAATGAAACAAGTTTCGGGTTTTATGGTCTCAAAAGTTTTCAAAACTGGGCATGTGCAACCTCATGGAAAAAGCACCTACATATGCAGCACTGGAGGGTGAGGATCCCAGGAGCTAAGAGGTCAAGGGAGCAAGGGGCTGCAGGGCATGGAGGCCACAGCATAAGGGACCAGGAGGGGCTGTGGGCTGTGAGTAGCCCTGAGCAGGTGCGTGTGGGTATGTACCCTCTGACTTGCCCGTGACCAGGAGCAGGGTAAGAGAATATTCCATGGTGTGCTCCCTGTCTTTATTCTTGATGAGAGCATTATTGAATGTCCTTGTAAGACTTTGACCTGCCTTATAAGGAGCAAACACAAGAATCTCCATTAATGGGAAGAAATAAAGTGTGACATTTCAGTCCACCTGAAAATTGAGCCACTGCCAAGAGCCATCAGATAGTCTGAAAAGCCACTCCAGAAAATCTGGAGGACCCCGATAAGACCAATAGGACGTCAAGGAGCCAGCTGAGCTGCCTACACAAACCTGGTAGAGACACTGACTTTTCAGAGAGGTAGGAATGAAAGAAACATCCACCAACTCCTGCTCTCTCCAATTCTACCCATGGTGAGTACACCTACGAAGGCAATGCTTACTGGAATACGATGCCGAAATAATAAAATAATGTGTTGCCCCTGTATCTGATATTTGTTTGAAATGGTATTATAGTTAGTATTAAAATTAAGATTGTTAGATTGTTTGATGTGTGTTTGCAGTGACTAAACTGAACATTTGAACATGTTAAGTAATATTCTAGCCTACCTCCTGGCTGGGGGAAGGGATAGGTGAAAGTTTCAGTTGACCCTATTGGCTGAGTTGAGCCCACTGTGGTGATATCAAGAGCATGGGGCTAGTTTGGACCACCCGGTATACCTCCCACCTGGCTCAAGGTTTTGGGTATGAGCATGCTTAGTTTGGGGTCTTCGTAGGTGTCTAATTATTGATTGCCTGATTTCTTTCCAACCTCCTTTATGAGAATCTTTGGAGGCATGGGAGGGGGGTATCCCCCTGCCCCTAAATCTAGTTACCTAATATTTACCATGGTCTGTGGCCCCGTGATAATATAGACTCAAGAGGTTACATTGCTCTCTCTCTCTCTTCTTGCACCTGGCTCCTGGAGTGATGACTGAGAGGTGAGTCCCTGCATGCTATATGTTGTATGAAGTCTCTTTATTTTACCCCTCAATTATACAACCACCCCTTGGACCCAATTGGCTGTGGGGAAGCTGGTCCTCACACAGTCTTGGAAAGACTAAGCAGCAATTCTATGCTGACCCATAGGATCACTCAAAATTGGAATTAACTCTATAGCAGTGGTTTGATTATTACATAGATCTAGTGGTTTTACAAATTAAACTTTTTAAGTCCCTCTGGTTATTAGTGTTAGTGGGTCTTTGTAAGTATTCCTATGTGCTGCTGGTTTGTCAGACCTTTGAGACAATGGTAGATATGTCAGAGTGTTCAGAGAATTAAAAACAAAACACAGCACAACTATTTTCCCTATCTCTACTTATGAGTGTTTTCTATTTCAATACATTTCACTCACCCATCACACTTCTCTATTAAGGCCTATTAAATAGTTACAATTTTGGTTAGTTTATCAGTCATATGTATTATATATTGCACATCTGTCTTCTTTTGACTAATTTAACAAAATCAAAATGATTAAGGTAGATGCTATCATATATATCATAACATGTACAAATCATACAATGACTTGTTCAGAAATTTAGCCATTATTCCATTGCTTGCTATTTCCTGTGACTTTATTTCAGGTCTCTAAATATTCTCTTCTTGAATAGCTGAGCTGACTTCATGGAGAGATTATATCTCTTAGTGCATTGCCACACCAGCTTATGAGGACATAGCAGATATTCTTTCTAGAAAGTGAAATAAAAAGTGGTTTATCTCATATATTCCTCAGGTTATAACAAAAGCAAGTGGAAGAATGAAGAAAGGAGGGATTCAAGTGATTTGAAAATATTAATATTCCAGTTTTAGAGAAAAATAAGGAAAAGGTGTCAGTATGTAACTTCGCACAGTGAGATAAGGTAGAATCATCCAAGTCAGCATTAAGACTGAACCCACCCACTCCCATATTTTCTGCTTAATACTTCTCTAGTTGGATGGAACAGTCAAACCGGCAATAGTATTTTGTGCAGTAATTTTTGAAATGTAATTGTGATTTTGATTCTCTGCCAAGTAGTACCTTTGTGTAATATTTAAGAAAATTCTTGGTTTCAGCAATTGTTTTTAAAAGCAGAACTCTGCCATATTAAAACACTAAGAAATTTCTACAGTCTTTTGACCTCTTATAGATTGTGTGAAAAAATAGTCATTTCTCTCCAGTTATTTTTTTTTCTTTTTGTAGAAATGTCCAAAACTTTTCTTCAAAGAGAATGTGCAGAGCTAGTGGGTTACTTTTTTTTAATGCTTCTTTAAAATCTATCTAGAAAACTTCTGGGACAAGTCTTACTTTGCTAGACCATAGGCATAACAGAGGAACTGCCATGTCTTCCTCCTGCCAGAGCACCTACTGAGTGTCCACCACTGGCCGTTCAGTCAGCAACTGAGCACTTAAAAAAATGTGCCACCAGGGCTCCTTCTTTCCTCTGCAAACAACTAAAAATTGAAATATGCAAGTCAGACAATTATACATGATTGTGGGAGCAAAAAAATGAAAGAGATAAACTTCATCATCACCCAGCTTTCTGTTGTTAGATGCATTGGTTTATGTACTAATTTACAGCAGGCCTGCATACAACAGAACGAAATACTGAATCCACATCACACTTGGGTTTGAGCTAATTGATGCAGCTGCTGTGGTAATAAATCTCCATGAAGGTCTTCCTTTTTTCTCACTGACCCTTACCATTACCACCCAGGTTGTCTGTCTTAGGGAATCAATCACCCCTGATAACAAGTTCAAAGTCCATAAACACAAAGCTTCATCATCTTTGCTTCTAAGGAGAAGTCTGGTTATACATTTCCCAATGTAAAATTTCTCATTCTTCTGGCAGTTCAGGGTATATTTAATATCCTTTGCCAAAGAATACAATTCAAATAATTGATTCTTTGGTCTTTTTAAATGCATTATCCAGTTTTCTTGCATATACGATGTGATTGAAAATACTATGACTAGGTTGGGGCATATCTCAGTCCTCAAAGTAATATTTTTGCTACTTAATACTACAGTCTTTTACAGAGGATTTGTTCAAAGATATCTTTAGAACATGAGACTGTTTCAGCCACCTGCATTGGTTGTGGATCCAGGACAATTACATTATCAGGAATTTCATATGTTTCTACATTCATCAGGACATCACATTTTGGTTCAGTCGCAAAGGTTTCTTGTTTTCTTCATGTTGAAGTGTAGTCCGTACTGACAGCGACAGCCTTTGACCTGCATCACTGTTTCCAGTCCCCCACACTTTCATCAAGCACGAACGATTCATTGGCATCCTGCAGGGGGCCCTCCTCCCAGGCTAGTGCCTTTCTTAATATAGTCCAGATTCTTGAATTACATGCTCAGCATACAGATTGAATATGGATGGTGAAAGCATATACTTGGAAGAGCACCTTTTTAAAAATTCCAAACTACTCAGTGTTCCCTTGTTCTTTGGAATGATGGCCTCTTGGTCTTTGTGTAAATTCCACAGGGGCACAGTTTAGCAGCCAAGAGATCAAAAGACACATTGCGTTGAGTAAATCTGCACAAGGCCCATTTAAAGTATTGAATGAAGTTACTTTAAGGACAAAGATATGCCCTACCCAAGCCATGATATTTTCCATTGAATCATCTGGATGGATGAGAAAGGCAGACTTCGAATATGGAAGTCCACAGAAAAATTAGTGCATTTGCATTGTGGTGCTGAAGAAAAACATTGAAAATAGCACGGACCGCTAAAAGGACAAATTGGTCTGTATTGGAAGAAGTAAGGTCAGCTTGCTCTTTACAGTAAGGATGGCAAGTCTTTATCTTAATATATTTTGGGCATATTGTCAGAAGAGATTCCCAGTCCCTAGGGAAGAACCCTAGTCTTAGTAAAGTGGAGGTGCAATGGAAAAGAGGAACGCCCTCTCCAAGATGACTTCATGCATGGACTCAGACATAGGAAGAATTGTGGAAGACAGTGCAGGGCCATGTAGGATTTCACCCCTTTGTGCATAGGATCTGTGTTAGTCCGGTTAGACTAGAGAAACAAATTCATAGACACACATATGGATATAAGGGTAAGGTTAATATACAAGAGGAATGGAACATTGAGAAAGCATCCCAACCCAGTCTAGTCCAAGTCCATAAGTCTGATTTTAGCCCATATGCCTGATTTCAGTCTACAAAGTCTCCTTCTGACTCATGAAGTTGCAGGTCATTGAGTGCAGAATCCCGGCACTAGCAGAGGTCTCCTCAGGGCTCCTCACTTCCAGGGCTGAGGGTCCATCAACAGCATCCAGTGGTGATAGAAGCAACTCAGCACTGGCGGGGGTCTCCATATGGCTTCTCCAGCTTCAGAGGTCTGGTTCCATCAGGGTAAGGCCACATGGCTTCTCCTCTGAGTCCTCCAGCTCCTTGGCTACTGCCATCCTGTCTGTAGTTCTTCACCTCGGAGACTAACTTCCAACAACTGGGTAGATGGCCTCTCATCTCTACCATATCCCAAGATTTCCCAAATGTCTCAGGAGAAAGCCATGCCCACACAGAGGCCTTGGTGACTACTCAATGTCTATCTCCAGACTGACAAGCTAGACTCCACCCCTACATCTCAATCATGAAATTGACATCTTAAATATATGACCGCCACAGGATCACAGTGGGTTAGAGCTGACTGGACAGAACTAAGCAATGAAAACAGCTCTCAAAATGTTTTACTGCTTTGGCAACCTAAGGACACAGTTCAATTTTGTCCAATGCATGTATAAATTCAAATAGTTTCCAGTGCAGTGGGTTTATAAAAGTATATACACGTACTCAAATACGCTATCTGAGACATATGTGTGTACATGGCATTTTCACTATTGTAGCAAAATTGCATATTATAGTGCTTATTGAAATGTCCCTTTTCTTATGTACTTCTTAGTGTCTTCACTAACATCGGTCAAGTTGTGTAGACCTTACTTATTTTTAACATTACTGTTTTCATCACCAAAATAAGAAATGTCTATGATCAAGAAAGTTACCCCTTGTTGCTGTTCTCATCGACAAGAACCATCATTGTTTCTCTCAATTTTTGTGTGTTGATGTCTGCTTTTGATATCGTTATAATAGGGGGACCATATAATATTAACTCTTTTGGAATTAATTTTTTTAACTCTTTGCTCCATATTCATCCATGTTTGTTTATAGTTTCCTTAAACAATCATTGTTGCCCACTTATGCTGTTTCAAACATTACTGTGAGTAATTCCACAGTGAACATGGGAGTGCATATTCCTCTTATATCTCCTGCATATAGATACAGATAGAGATGCAGATTTGGATGTAGATGATATGGATATGGGGACGGGGATGGATATGGATATCAATATAGAGATAGAGAAATGATTGTAAAGAGGCCTGATGGCAGAGTGGTTATATGCTGGGTTTATAATCAAAAAGTCAGCAGTTTGAAACCACTGTGGGAGAGAAAGATGAGGCATCTCTTATTAATTAATATTACATGTAATATTACAGTGTCAGAAGCCTATAAGGGCACTTCTACCCTGTCCTTTAGGGTTACCATGAATCAGGATCACATAGAAGGCAGTGAGCCTTATTGTTTTTGTTTTAAGTGGTATTACTGGATTACAAAATACTTTTATTCCCAGCTTTTTGAGGAGGTGGTGTATCATTTCTCACAATGCATTTCACCATTTTACACAAGCATTAGTAGTGCATAATAGTTCTAATCTCTCTAAAATCTTGGCAGCACTTCTATCTGTTTATACTTCTTCCACACAGTTGTGCTTGATCTTCTAACAACCTATCATACTTTCTTTTTATTATTACTATTTAAATTATTGTAAAGGAGTAATTCTTTAAAGAAATTCCCATTTTAAAACAATAATAAGCAAAATGATCTATTGGTCTGTTTCCAGCTGTGTAGCAGAGACTACGGGTCCCTGGATAGTGCTATAGCTAATGTGGTTGGCTGTTACCCAAAAGGATGAGATTCCAAGTCCACCCAGAGGTAAAAAAAGAAAAAAGAAAACCTGGAATTGAATTTCAAAAACAAAAAAAAGGAAAGAAAGAAAGAATCATTGAAAACTTTAAGGAGCAGTTCTATTCTGTTTTGACTCACATGGGGTTACCATGAGTTAGATAGAGTTGAAATCAATCAATATATTGTATATACTCAACATCAACTAGAATAAATTCTGGTATAATAATTGTGTTGGTCATTTTATGCTCTAGATATTTTAATATACATTTTAGGAATAATCACATGCATGCACAAACATTCAGACTTCATTAGGGTCTATTTATATGAGTCTATCTCTTTGAATTGTATCTTCTAGTAGCATGGATTCTCAGGTTTGGAAAACACTAAATCTGCTAGGTTATGTGTTCCTGATACAGATTTGTGGATTATTTTCTAGATGTGGTTGTATTATGAAATTGGGTTTCAACACTAACTATTCAAGAAGTGTTGACTCCTTTCTAAAAGTAGCCAGTTTGAATGGACCACTTAGCTGACAGGACCTTAAATGTCCTCAGTTTCTAATTATGGTATTGACGACATTTATCTGGTTGCTCTACCCATTCACTCTGAACATTAATGAACAACTAATCATGATCAAGGCAAGAAGCTTATATCTTAACATTCTTTTCAGTTATTTGAAAAGTAACTTTCAAATCTCAGCACTAGAACTCCTCAGCATTTCTGAGCATAGTGCATTGCATCAAATAATACCACACTTAATATGTTCCCATCTCTTGGGGTATTCACAACAGAAGTGAGGTAGACAGGTCAGAAATCATAATCCCCCCCCCCTTTTTTTAAATAGATGCAGTAGATTTAGGGCACCCAAATATCTTGCCAAAGTTCATACAGTAATGATAGAACCAACACTCAAATTCTGGTCTCTAGATATCATTACATCACCTTGCTGAAGCAAGTAGCATTTCCATAGACGATAAAACTAAGAGCAGTTGTTTAAATTGACCAGAACTCCAATGGCATGCTAGTCACAGCTTTAAAAGCAGAAAATGGACTTTTAGAGCAAAAAAAAGTTCTGAAAGTGGTATAAGGCATTTGGGTATGTTTTTTCACTTACGTTCAAACAGCCAGTTGTGAAAACAAAACACTAATTAGACATATTTCATATTCAAAGAATGAGATTAATATCAGATTATTAATGCATTAACTTTATCAGCTGGTTTAGTATTGTTCACTCCATTTGACAGATAGGGAAAGAAGTAGAAGATTAAAAGTTTTATTTATAGATACAAGAAGCATTCTTTGTCACCAGGTTATCATTCCAGAAAGGCTACCATTTTGCTCTGACAAACAAACCATACTTCTCTGGGAGCAGAAGTAAGCTACAATATGATAAGTCCATATGGGGAAACTAATGCAATAAAGGAAAGAGGAAGAACAAGAAATTTTAGGGAAATATAGAACCGTAGCTTAATTTTTTTAATGGATAAAACTGTTACATCTAGGAAAGCAGAACTAACTAAGCTACACAATGGGACACGTATTTTCAAAGTTAACAATATTACGTGTTCTAGGTCAGAGTATAAGAATCTTGTGGGAAGGCTAATAGAAGAGTGTTTTTATGGCCATGCCAAAAAAAAATGTGAAAGATAAGCTCCGCAGGCTCTGGTGTCTAAAGAGTATCTATGACTTTATACAGGCTTATGAAATGTGTTCTCAGGCCTGAGTTCTAGAAACCAGCATACTGGAAAGTGAATAGGGGCTGGAGAATGATCTTCTAATGGAAAAGCAAATGACACAAGTGTATGGGACTGGGAGAAGGCACCTATGAGAAGGCACATGTGGTAAAAGTTTTAAAAAGTTAAGAATTAATACTTTGCAGAGTAGATTCATAGGTGCAAGGTAAGGCACTATACTCATATTAAGAATTACCTCCTCAGAATTCTAAGATGTCATAGAGTTTCACTAGGAGTTAGAATCAATTCAATAGCAGGGTGGGTTAAAATTATATCTTGTATCAAAGATAGTAAAATCTGATAAGGGAAGTTAAATGACATGACCCATTTGATTTTATACAGAAAGAAGAAACGTTAAAAAATCAACTGCTTATTGAATCAATATGGGATTAAATAAGCGACTTCTGGGAAGATGGCAACACCATGACACTCACCAGAGGGAATCAGCAGGAGATTGTTCTTGGGAAAGTGTGTGAAAGAGAAATTCAACACTACCTGATAACTGGAGGATCACCATAAAGATAAGTAGGCACAGATCTGTGGGGTTCTGAGGGACTAGGGACTTTTGACTTGCCACAGGAAGCCTCGCTGGAGTTTGATCCACCACTGTCTGCCACTGTCTCCACCAGAGCTGCTCCCATGATGGTTTGAGCTGGCACAGGGGCGTTGTATCATCACAGCCTTGGCTTGCTGCTGGTGCAGGCCAGAAATGAAACCTTTGTGGTCCCGCAATCAGGGATCAGTGCTTGACTGTGTGGCTGCTTTTGGTTCATTGCTTGTCACTATCCCCCCCATGCATTTGACTAACCTGGTTTCTTGATGCTAACTCCTGGTCTTTTCCTGTTTAGATCACAGGCCTAACCCCTCCCCTTGGTCTAGGGAAATTATGCCTGTTATACCCAGCTGGGAGAGCCCCACCCTGTGCAGAGTAGCCTGAGGCTGGAACAGCTCACCCACCCTCTACCTGGGTATATTCCACCCAGTTCCTTGCAGAGGATTTCCAGCCTGTGTGTTTGGGGAGAGCACATACATGTCCTCTGGGGGTATACCTGACTGAGCAGTCCTCCTCCAGCAAGCCCTGTGCCTTGAGCAGCCCAGGGAATTTCCAATAGTGCTGGTCTGGATTCTGAGCTGCTGCAGGAACCATTGCCTAGCTTCCACTGTGATCTGCTCAATCAGCTGCTCACTATTCATGGTGCTCTACTCAGGAGTAGGTAGCCCACCAGCCTTCCGTGGTGCTCCCTTTGAAATAGGCACCTCCACATACCCCCTATAGTGCTCCAGGCTGCTACAAGCTACACTATCCCGGCTTCTAGTGAGATCATGTAGTACAGCACTAACCTTGTGGGTCCACAACAATCCAAGCAGTGGACTCTTGGAAGAGCACCCAACTTACCCTCCAGATAATGGAATACTGGATCACTAGGGAAAGAGTGAAGCCACAAGAAGATAAAGTGTTAGGCTAATTCTCATAGTGAAACTAGTCACAGGAAGTTTGAAGACACATTCCTTTAAGTCTCCCAGAGAGAACTAGTGCTCCTTGAATCCCTGAAAAATGACACCTGTTTCCTCAAAAGCAATACAACACAAACAGCAATCAGCCCCAATAACCCAAATGAAAAAATAGGAGAAACAAAAGGTAACAGCAGAAGATGCCCTGAACCAAATGGCATGCATAAAAGAAGCAAACATTGATATGCCACAGAAAGAAATTTTCAGAATGATGATTGGAGTCATGCATGATGGAGGGAAGCAATGCACAAAAAGGATGAATTGATAGATGAGAAAAAAATCCACACACCAAAGGGAAATACAAGAGCTTAGGGAAGAGATAACAGAAAACAACAGCAGATTCACAGACTTCATGAATCAACTGGAGGAAGTTGAAAACCACATCAGTTACCTACAGGATGGTCAAGTAGAATTTAACATGCATGAACAAAAAATCTAGTAAGATTACCAGAGAAACTGAAGAAAATGTAAGATATATGTCTGATGCTATGAGGAGAAATAACATCAGAATTATTGGTCTATCAGAGGAAGACACAACAAAGAAATCATCTGCAACGATACTCAGAGAATTCCTGGAGGAAAACTTCCCGAGCTTAATGAATGAAAACCAGGCAACCATTCAAGAGGCTGAAAAACACCAGCTAGACTGAGTCCCCAAAAGAAGTCACCATATTTCATAGTTGGAGATAATAACCCTAAATATCAATGGACTGAACTCCGAAATCAAAAGACCGTGAAAACACAAATCATCAGTATGCTGCATATAGGAGACACATCTCAAGACCACAGACAAAAACAGACTGAGAATCAAAGTCTGGAGAAAGGCTTGCCAAGCAAACAATTAAAAGCAGGGATAAATCTCGGATTTAATCTCAGATAAAATTGACCAAAATATGCAAACCATAAAAAGAGATAAGGAGGGATACTATATAATGCTCAAGAGAAGGGTAGACAATGAACCAATAAGCACTTTAAACATATATTCTCTGAATGAGAGAGCCTCTGAATATGTAAACCAAACACTCCAAAATATGAAAAAAATTACAGCCTCAACAATTATAATGGGGGACTTCAATGCACCACTCTCTGAGAAAGACAAATCACAGGGAAAGAAACTCAACAAGGAGGTTAGAGATCTAAACACTGCAGTTAGACAATTTCAGTTTATAGATATCTATATAGTTTTTCATCCAGATACAAAAATTTCTCATTCTTTTCAGGCACATATTCAGAGATGGATCACATGCTGGGGCATAAGGCAAATCTACATAAAATTTAGCACATTGATATATCATTCAGACCTCTCTCTCAGACCACTGTGTGACTAGGCTGGAAATCAACAAAAGGAAAATGAAGAAAAAAAGACAAATAATTGGAGGATATAAAACTCCCTATTGCAAAAGGAGTGCATACTGGCCCAGATCAGAGATGAAACTAGGAAATTTCTAGAAACCAATGAGAAGGAAAACACAACATACCAAACCTTATGGGGTACAGCAAAGGCAGTTGTCAGAGGAAATTTCATAGCCATACATACACACCTGAAAAAACAAGAGTGTCTCCTAACTGATAGGTTGGCACAGAAATTACAAAGACTAGAGCAGAGTCAGCAGGACAATCCCACGAATAGCAAAAGAAAAGACATAATACAGGACTGAGATTCAGGAGAGGGAAAATAAAAAAGAACAATGAAAAAAATTAATGCTGCTAAAAGTTGATTCTTTGAAAGGATTAACAAAACTGACAAACCACTGGCAGACTTAACCAAAGAAATAAGGGAAAATTTTTCAATAGCAAGAATGAGGGTTGAAAGAGGGGACACCACAACTAACCCTGTAGAAATCAAAAAGTTAATTACACAGTACTACAAAGAACAGTATTCCAATGAATTCAACAACTTGGAAGACATGGACAAATTCTAGGAAAAACAGTCCCTCTGTAGACGATCCCCAATGGATGTCAAGAATCTCAACAGACCCATTAAAAATTGAAGAAATAGGCAAGGTTATCAAGGGATTATTAACAACAACAAAAAAAATCACCTGGACCAGATGACTTTACAGGAGAATTCTAGCAAGCATTTTGAGAAGATACCAATCTAACACAAATTCTTTGAAAACATAGAAAAAGATGGCAAACAACCTGAACTCCTTCTAAGAAGCTAGTATAACATTGATACTGAAAAAGGGGAAAGATTCCACAAGAATTGAGAACTTAAGACCAATATCTCTAATGAATATTGATGCAAAAATCCTTAATAAAATATTAACCAACATAAAAAAAAGTATATAAACAAATAATTCACCATGACCAAGTGAGGTTCATACTCAGGATGCAGGAGTGGTTCAACATACGAAAGACCATTAGTATCATTCACCACATTGACATGAAAAACTATGAGAACCACATGATACTATCATTAGATGTGAAAAAGCACTTGATAACACCCAACACCAATTCCTGTTTAAGACACTCAAGAAGATAAGAACAGAAGGAAAATTTCTCAAGGTAATACAAGCTGTATATGAAAAAACAACTGCCAACATGATAGTCAACGGAGAAAGATGAACACAATCCCTCTGAAAAAGGGGGCCAGAAATACTGGAGGTTTAGCTAACAACATAAGGCAAAGAAAGTACATAAAATGTATTTACCTGAGGAAGAAAGAGGTGAAATTATCATTATTTGCAGATGATATGATTTTATACATGGAAAACTCCAAAAGCTCCACAAATGGAATATTGGTAACAATAGAGAGGTCTGGCAGAGTGACAGAATACAAGATCAACAATCAGAAGTCTATTAGACTGTTGTACACATCAAAGAAGACTACAGAAGAGGAGATAAAAAAAAGAGTGCCCTTCACAATAACCAAGAACAAATTGAAATCTCTAGTGATATACCTGACTAAAAGAACAAAAGATCTATATGACGACAATTACAGAACACTTCTACAAGTAACCAAGAGTGACTTCAACAAATGGAAGACTATCCCATGCTAGTGAATAGGAATACTCAATATAGTAAAGATGTCAGTTCGACCCAAGGCACTATATAAGTTTAATGCATTCTGATACAATTTCCCTCACCTTTCTTCAGAGAAATGGAAAAAATGATTATCAATGTCATGGAGGGGGAAGAAGCCTAGAATTAACAGAGAACTCCTCAAGAAGAAAGAAACCATGGGAGGGCTTGCTTTACCTGACTTTGGCACATACTCTACGGCCATAGTGGTCAAAACAACATGGTATTGGCATAATAATAGATACTCACACTAATGGAAAAGAACTGAAAACCCAGAAATAAAAATATCAGCATTCAGACAACTGATCTTTGATAAGGGTCAAAAAATATAAAATGAGAAGCAGATGCCCTTTTCTATAAGTGGTGCTGGAAAAATGGATATCTACCTGTAGGAAAATGAAGCAAGGCCCTTACCTCATGCCATGCACTAGAATAAAGTCAAGGTGGATCACAGGTCTGAAAGTAAAATCCCAAACTACTAAGGCCATCAATGAGGGAATTGGGACCAATGTGGGAACTTTGGCACAGGGATTACATTGGCTATCAGATATAGGGAAGGACACAAACACAGAGGAGATACAAATCAACAAATGGGTTATACTGAAGATAAAACACCTTTGTACATCGAAAGCATTAACCAAGAGAGTAATAAGAGAGTCCACAGACTGGGAAAACATCTTTAGCAATGGTAAATCAGATAAAGCCCTTATTACTAAAATATACAAATCCCTGATAGCTTCCACAAAGAGCAAAACTAACTGCCCACTGAGGAGGTGGATAAAGGAGTTTCACAGAGGCAGAAATCAGAGTGGCCAATAAATATATGAGAAAATGTTCCCGATCATTAGCCATAAGAGAAATGCAAATCAAAACAACAATGAGATATTACCTAACACCTTCAAGCATGGCCCAATAAAAAAACCAGAAAGTAATAAGTGTTGGAGATGCTGTGGGGAGATAGGAACTCTTACCCACTGCTGGTGGACCTGTAAGTAGGTACGGTCACTATGGAAATTGATTTGGAGATATCTGAAACGATTGGAAGTTGAATTGCCACATGACCCAGCTATTCTCCCTACGGGGCATATACACAGAAGAGACAAGCAAAAAACCACGATCAGACATGTGTGCTCCAATGTTCGTTGCAGCACAATTCACAATTGGAAGGAGTTTGAAACAGCCCAAAGTTCCATCAATTGACAAATGGATTAGATAGCTGTGGTATATACATACAATGGAGTACTATGAATCACTGAAAAGCAATGATGAACGCATGAAGTGTATTACGGCATGGGAAGCACTGGAGGAAATTATGCTAAGTGAAGTTAGCCAAGTGCAAAAGGACATGTACAACCTGAGTCCGCTGAGGTAAGCTTAATTTAAAAAAAATGCAAAATGGGTGTTGGGAAAAAGCTATTCTATATATATATTCCTGGGGAAAGGCCCAGATTGTATGGCAGGGGCCACACCAAATACTGGCTACATATGGTAGCCAAATGGAATGGGGGGAAGGGGGTGGAAGGTGGGCCAGATGGTGATGTGTAGAGATGAAATGGGGTACTAAACCACCCAAGGGGAGTGTATTGTTATATCTCCACAGAGAAAGTGGGACCAAATTTAAGCCCAGCGTTCCAGGATGTGAATGCAGTGTGATGTCATTGAGCGGGGAACCAGGGGAGGGGTCTGAACACACAACCCCAATCCCAACTACAGGAACAGCTGCCTCTCCCCCATAAGAGTTTGCCTTGGAGGTCAACACTAAAGCTACAGCTTGGGGAGTGAAATATGCCTGACCAGAGCATATGAGAACAAATGAAGGGGGAGGGAGAGAGAATGGAGAGCATGCTGGGCCACTGAGCATTCAGGATGATATTCCCACTTAGAACAGCCGATACACAAAGAGGATTTTATGGCCGGCCTCATTATGAAATATGGTACCTTCGCTGATCCAAGGCCAGTCAGGATGACCAATGGGAAACAGGGTCAGCATTATACCCTCTCTGACTCAACCACACTATGGCAAAGCATTAACAGAACATGGAGTTCCAGATGAAGTGCCAAGGATATTCTTTGGGGCCAGGGTGTAGCACCTCATCTGACTCAACCAGAGGATACTCCTGGGGGTCAAAAAACAGACTTTGAACTAACTATTTATAGGTTTTAAAAAAAATAATGTTATTAGGGGATCTTACAGCTACTACAGCATTCAGTACATCATTTGTATCAAGCACATTTGCACACATGCTGCCACATACATTTCCAAACATTTTCCACTTGAGCCCTTGGTACAAGCTCCTCTTTAAAAAAAAAAAAAAGCTCCCTTTTCCCCTCCCCCCCTTTTTTAATGAATCATTTTATTGGGGGCCCATACAACTCCCATCACAATCCATACTAGCATCAATTGTATGCAGGCCACATTTACACACCCACTGCCATCATCACTCTCAAAACATCCTCCCTTCCTCCAGGCCCCCAATTTCAGCTCCCTATATTACCCTTCCTCCCCTGCTTCCCCTTGAACCCTTAATAATTTACAAATTGTTATTTTTTTCATACTGTACACTGTACAATGTGTCCCAACACTCACTTCCCTGTGTCCGTGTCCCAGAGAAGAGGCTATGTGTAGATCCCTGAAGTTGGTTCTCCATTTCTATTCCTCCATCCCTTCACCCTCCTGGTATTACCACTCCTATTACTAGTCTTGATGGATCATCTATCCTAAATTTCCTATGTTTCCAACTTCACTGTACATCTCCTGGTCTAGCTGGATTTATGTGGTAGAATTGGGGTCGTGATAGTGGGTGGGAGGCAGCATGGGAACTAGAGGAAGTTTGCATATTTCACTGCTCCTACCCTGTATCTTAACTGGCTCATCTCCTCCTTGTAACCCCTCTGCAAGAGGATGTCACCTCACCTATTGATGGGCTTTGGGTCCCAAATCTGTACTCCCCCTCATTGATAATAATATAATTTTAGCTCATTGATGCCTGACACTGGATCCCTCCACCACCTCATGATCACACAGGCTGGTGTGCTTCTTCTGTGTGGGCTTTATTGCTTCTGATCTGAATGGCCACTTGTTTATTCAAACCTTTAAGACCCCAGACACTATATCTTTTGGTAGCCAGGCATCATCAGCTTTCTTCACCACATTAGCTTATGCACACATTTGTCCTCAGCGATCATATCAGGAAAGTGAGCATGCAATGTTATGCTTTTTAATTCTTGAAGCCTGATGTCTAATCCCTTTGATACCTCATGATTCCACAAGCTAGTAGGATTCTTCCATGTGGGCTTTGTTGCTTCTGAGCTAGATGGCTGCTTGTTTACTTTCAAGCCTTTAAGACCCCAGATGCTCCATCTTTTGATATCCAGGCACCATCAGCTTTCTTTACCACCTTTGCTTATGCACACATTTGTCTTCAGTGATCATGTCGGAAAGGTGAGCATCTTGGAATGCCAATTTAATAGAACAAAGTGTTCTTGAACCGAGGGGATACTTGAGTGGAGGTCCAATGCCCATTTGTGTCCTACTATTAACCCTATAAGTATATACGTTAATCTCTTTCCCCATCTTCACTTATAAATATATGCCCCTATGTACATACCTGTATTTGAACCTCTATAAATGCTCATTATGCCCCAGTTCCTTCCTCTATTTCCATTTGCTTCGCTCTTATCCCACTATCATGCTCAGTCTTAATTTTTACATATATTATATAGATACATATATATTGGACATTAGTGTTTTTTGTTATCATTGTTTTATTTTCTTTGGTTGCTTCATTTTAGGATACCTTTTTTTGGTACATATTGTTATCTCTGTAGGTCTATCTAGACAAGGTAGATTGGATAAACAGTCTGGAGGCAAAAACAATGGAACTGATGGTTCGGGGATAGGGGACATGGTAGATGGGAAGGAGGGGGAAAGGAGGTGGTATTCACTGGCCCAAGGATAAGGGAACAACAATTGATTCAAAATCAGTGACAAGGTGGGTGTGAGAAGTCTAATAGGGATTGATCAAGAGTAATGTAACAGAGAGAAAATACTGAAACCGAAATGGAGCCTGAGCATGATAGTGGGACAAGAGGAAAGTATAAGGGAATAGAGGGAAAAGCTGGGTGGTAAAGGGCATTTATAGAGGTTTGAATACAGGCATGTACATAAGTGTATATTTGACAATGGGGAAACAGATCAATATGCATATACCTATAGGATTGGTATTAGGACAGATGATGGGCATTGGGCTCAAGTACTTGCTTAGTGCAAGAATACTTTGTCCTATTAAATTGGTATTCCATGATGCTCATCTTCCCGACATGATCACTGAAGACAAATGTGTGCATAAGCAAAGCTGGTGAAGAAAGCTGATGGTGCCCAGCTATCAAAGATGTAGGGTCTGGGGTATTAATGGTTTGAAAGTAACCAAGCAGCTATCAAATTCAGAAGCAACAAAGCCCACATAGAAGAAACATACAAGCTTATGTTACCACGAGGTGTCAAAGGAACTGTTATCAGGCTTTGAGAACTATAAATCATAATATTATATGCTCACTTTCCTGATATGATCACTGATGGCAAATGGGTGCACAAGCAAATGTGGTGAAGAAAGCCGATGGTGCCTGGCTATCAAAAGATATAGCATCTCAATTCTTAAAGGCTTGATTAAACAAGCAGCCTCCCAGCTCAGAAGCAACAAAGCACACAAGGAGGAAGCATACCAACCTGTGTGACCACAAGTTGTTCAAGGGATCCAGTATCAGGCATTAAAGAACTTAAAATTATATCATTATAAATTAGGGGGAGTACAGATTGGGTACCCAAAGCCCATCAATAGGTGAAGTGACGTCGCCTTACAGATGGGTTGCAGGGAAGAGATGAACCAGTCAAGGTACAGTGTAACAACAATGTAACATGTAACTTTCCTCTAGTTTTCAAATGCTTCCTACCATGCACTGTCATGTTCCCAATTCTACCAGACAAATCCAGCTAGACCAGCACTGGAGTTGGAAACATGGAGAATTTAGGATAGATGATCTCTCAGGACTAGTGGTGGGAGTGATGGTACTGGGAGGGTTGAGTGATGGTGGCAGAGAAAGGGGGAACCAATTTCAGGAATCTACATATAACCTCCTCTCTGGGTTACGGACAACAGGGAAGCAAGTGAAGGGACACATTGAGCAGTGTATGATATGAAAAGGTAATAACTATTTGTAAATTATTAAGGGTTCATGGGGGAGGGGGAGGTGGGTGGGGGTACATGAGGAGCTGGTACTGGGGGTGTAAGTGGAGGTAGTATGTTTTGAGAGTGATGTTGGCAACAAGTGTGCAAATGTGGCCTGCATACAATTGATGTATGTATGGATCATGATGGGAGTTGTATAATCCTCCAATAAAATGATTTATAAAAACAAAGGAGGGGGGAAAGAAGAGTTTATACCAAGGGCTCAAGTAGAAAATATTTGGAAATGAATATGGCACCATGTGTACAAATATGCTTGATATAAGTGATATATTGACTATCATAAGAGGTGTAAGATCCCCCAATATAATCATTAAAGTCATTAAAGATATATACTGTCCCCTCTTTTTAGAGATTTTTAAGCATGCTGGTGCAAACATGATGAGAGTAAGAATTTTTGCCATGTACAGTTTGCTTTTTAGAAAAAGCATATATCCATATGTATTTTTTATTATTAAATACTTTTATTGGAGGATCTTACATTTCTTATCGCAATCCATACATTAAGCCATTGTGTCAAGCACATTTTCACAAATGCAGCCATCATTTTCAAAGTATTCTCTTCCCATTTGTGTCCCTCATTTCTTGACCCCCCTCCTTACCCCACCCTCACTCACAAACCCTTGATAAGTTATAGATTACTACTTACATATCTTATACTGTCCTCCGTTGCCCTTCACCCTTTTTTCTATTGTTTGTCCTCCTGGAATGGGCTTTTAGATTGATCCTTGTGGTCAATTTCCCCTTGCTTCCCACACGCTTCCCTAATCCTCCTGGTATCTCAACTCTCCTGGTTGGCCCTGAGTGGTTTATCTTTCCTGCATTCCCTGTGTTGTGAGTTCTTATCTGTAGCAGTGTGCATGTTCTGGTCTAATTCTGTTTGTAAGGATTGAATTGAGGACATGATATTGGGGTGAAGAAAACACCAAAGAAATAGAGGAACGTGTTTCATCGGTGCTATACTGCTCTCTGAATGACTCATCTCTTCCCTGTGGTCCCTCTGTGAGAGAATGTCCATTGTCTGCACTTACGAATTGGGTCTCCACTCCATCCCCTAACCCTGTGCCATTCACATTGGGTATGATTTTGTTCTGGGTCTTAGATGCCTTATACCTGATCCCATCGACACCACATAATCACACAGGCTGGTGTGCTTCTTCTTTGTGGGCTTTGTAGCTTTTCAGGATCTATATGTACTTAAGGAGTATCCCTTCCCCTATTGTAGTATGATTACTCAGTGAGAAATTGTAAGAAAAATGGATAGGACCTCATGCTATACTAAGACAAGAGATAAGTAAGACTAGATCATCTTTAGCCATGAATATTTAAAATATTTTAAGTGTTTTTTTGTGATATACAAGTTATGACTGTAATGGTCAAAAGACTATAGTCTTAAGTTTGATGATCAATTTCCAGTGTTCACTTTCTATCTCTTACAAATGGTCCTTTCTAACTTCATTGAGTCACATGTAGTCTTTCCCACTGGAGGGAATGTGGTGTTTGATAAGAAGTTGTTTTCCCAAAACAGGGCCTACAGGGGCTGGGAGCCATATACAGAGCAAAGGATCAGCCCAGCCAGTGAAAAGAGTCAGACCAAATTCATACCTGACATTGACTGGCGTCATTGTGTCATAAAACTTTGAGCAATTCTATTTCCATTCCATGCTGTGGCAACTAAAATGATCAGACATTCCAAAAGAAATATCCCTCCCCTGTGATGGCCATCCACATCTTCTGCATCTTCTTATCTTCCAGGCATGCACTTTATACACGTCAAGGCCAAGGTTGCCACAAAGATCACTATCAGCCCCAGCAGGATGCTAACCATCATTCATGCTCAGGTGGCTTACAAAGTGCTAGGCAGGTTCAGCAAGGAATCAGAGATTTTGTAGTGGATCTTTCCAGTGCTCTGGGACACGCAGGACATCTACAGGCCCACATACATGGCTTGAGCAGTCACCAAATTGTCACAAGCGTAGGAGTACATCTCCCACTGGGGCAGAGCGATGTTGATGGCGCTGATCGAGCGCAGGCAGACCTGGATGAAGTCCACCAGTGGCAGCTCTGCGTTTGCCAGAGCTCTCTTGCTCGCTCGCTCACACTCTGCCTCACAGGTTCCAAGCGGGCAAGTTAGAAGCGGAGAGTTGGTCAATGTGAGCCCAGCTCCCTGCACTGTGACAGGAGAGGCACAGTACGGTCTGGGTCTAATCCGGCCCCGTGGTCGGACCTGCACTGAACGTGAGATGCTCTTGCTTTCCAACTCTGGGGCTCAGCCTGTCATACTTTCATTATTCTTTGCCAACAGCAGCAATAATTATTCTGCTGCTTTCCTAATTCATTGTCCACCTTTCACACGCATGAAAATATCATGGCTTAGGACAGGCCAGTAGAATATTAGTGACATTAAAATATTTGTGTTATTAAAATTTTTGTTGTGATATTTGTTTATTTGAGGTTACATGCATTTAGCATGCTTTGGAGGAAGACATTTTCCCTTACTATGATCACCCATGGTGGAGCTGGTAGCTGTGGTTATGCGGTGGGCTTCTAACCTCAGACTCATCAGTTCCAAACAACTAGCCACTCTGCAGAAGAAAGATGAAATTTCTACTTCTGTAAAGTTAGTCTCAGAACCTCCCCCAGGGGAAGTTCTATTCCATCTTATACGAATGAGAAATGATTCTGGTAGACGTGAGTCAACTTATTTGCATTTTCATTTGGGGTTCAGCCAGTCTTCTTGGTGAAAAATTGCTTGGTATAAATCAACATATCTTGACCAAACTTAGTGAGTATATAACCTAACCTAAGCAATTCTATACAAGCACATTGAAGACTGTGGTTTTGGTTCATTCCCTAGTCATAGCAACTCTTCCAAAATTAACCGGATGAAAACAAAAAACAATTACTTGTTACCCAGGTGGATTGGAGTTGCTAGAGTTTCCAAAGAATCCTGTCTGATTCATAGCAATCTTATGTAGAACAGAACGAAACACTGCCCGGTCTCCTGCCATAATCACAATTGTTAAATTCAAGCTCATTATTACTTCCAGTGTCAATCTAATTTGTTAGGGGTCTTTCTCTTCCCCCCTGTCCTAAACCTCACCAAGGATGGTGTCCTTTTGCAGAGTCTGATCTCTCTTGACCATGTGTGCAAAGTGCATGAGATGAACTCTCACAATCTGTTTCTAACAAGCATGTTGACTTTAGACTTTACTCCATACATGTCATTGTGCTCAACTCTATATTGAACAGGCAGTTCTTCCTGTCTTCGAACCTGAGGGGCTCAACTTCTGGAATTATATCTGATCATGTGCTGCTTCTATTTATGAGATTTTCAGTGTCTGCCGGTGTTCAGCTGCTATGCATAAGGCTTTCACTGGTTACTTCTTCATGAAAGAAAAGTACTTGAAAAAAAACTTGCTTGGTAGAGAGAGAGAAAATGATGAACATCCTCAACAAGTGGGATTGACACAATGCCTGCAAAAAATGGGCTCAAGCATAAAGACTATGAGGCTGGCACAGGAATGGGTAGTGTTCCCTTCTTTTGTGTACAGGGGTTTCTAAGAATCAAAACTGGCTTGATGGCACATAGCAGAAGTAGATTCCTTTGGACTGGACAGCATACTCCATCTTCATACTCGGTTGTTACTTTAGAACATCTTTTGAAACTGCTCACCTGGGGGTGACCCTGCTAGTATTTCAAATGGCTGTTATCCAGCTCCCAACAACATAGCAGCAAATACAAGACAAACGTATGAAAAACTGACAGACAAGTGTTGGCCCATGTGGATTCCAAAACCAGAGAGCCAAATTCAAAACTATCAAGCTGATGCCCACTCACACTGATCCTATAGGACAGGGTAGAACTTTCCCCCTGAGTTTCCAAGACCGTAACTCTTCACAAGAGCAGAAATTATCATTTTTTCTCCTGCAGGGTGGGAGGTTGTTTTGAATTGCTGACCTTGAAGATTGCAGTCCAATCGCCATAGGCTCTTTTTGTCATAAATGTATGTAGTTCAGCTAGGATGATGTATGGTTTGCATTTCTTAAAATTCTAGGACTGCTATGCTTGCATATCACTATCATGACAATGATGAAGTAGCAAGAAGGTCTTGGAAATGAACAAACTGCTACATATGCCTATATACTATTGATCAAAGCACACTGCATTCCTAAGTCAAATTGAAGAGATGGGAGACATGTAGAGGATAATCATCCAAAGGGGTGAGAAGATTTATAAAGTGAAATTGTTGTTGTTATGTGCCATTCCCTTGGTTCTGACCCATATTGACCCCTACGCAACAGACCAAAACTGTACCTTATCCTTCCCCATCCCCACAATTGTTCCTATGCTTGTATCCATTGTTGCAGCAACTCTGCCAATCCATGTCATCTAGGGTCTTCATGCTTTACATGCTTTACCAAGCATGATGTCCTTCTCCAGGGATTTATTTTTCTTGAAATGCCTAACATATGTAAGTTGAAGTCTGGCCATCCTTGCTTCTAAGAAACACTGGAATTCTAAGGAATACATTGTGCCCCCATGACTATGCAGTTCATTCTTTTCAGGAGTATTGAAAAATACGGGGTAAGTTCAACAACAGCTGATTTCGAGAAACATAGAGATTCTTGATTTAATGTCGATTCTAGTTTTTCTACTTCCTAGTTATATTGTCTCATGTGTGTGTGAATTTTGAACTAGTCAATATCTTCTTCACAAATTCTTTTTTGTTCAAATTGACCTTTTTTATTCGCAAAGAATTGTAGGTCATAGGAAAATAAATGAATAAATAATAAAGCCTAGTCTATTGGCATAGAATATATAAAGACAAAATATTCTATGTGATCTTGACTCATGGTAAATTTCGTCTCTTTATTACTTTACCTGTGTTGATGGGCATATCCTTAGGAACATTAGTTTCTAACTATTGTGTTCTACTTTTCATTTTGACAGTAGGCAAAAGAATTTCTTGAGACAATCCTCCTCCAAGCAGGGGAGGAGGACTGTGTCCCCCTTTTTGCCAAGACAATTGTCCTTAATTTATTGCTTTAAAAAGTGGACATGTTCTATGCCTATTATGAAAATAATCATAAATTTTTGTTTCCTTGTCATTTATCTTCTTAATATCTCTTAGTGCTACTTACTGGCTACTTTTCTGGGCTTCTTTAATCTGTTTCCATTCTTATTTGACCTTGTCACACAATACAAGACTATCTGCAACAATATTATATGTCTATTTGACATATAATGTGAATGACAAATCCAATCTATATGTATAAATTAAATTTTCTAACTAAAATCATGCTAAAATCATAGAATTAATTTTAAGAGAAAATTTTATTTAATTCAGTATACAAATATGATCATTTCAAAATGTGATCAATTATTCATGGAATATTTACTTTTTCTTTTGCACGATCTTTAAAATATAGAGTGTATTCTATATTCCACCTGGATGTCTCTAGCATCAAGTGTTCATTAGTCACACAGACCTAAAGGTTGTCCTCTTTGGCTGTATAAGTTGACAGAAATTTTATATTTTTAATGTGAGCGTATATGTCTAGCTTCATTCCATGAGAAAATGAAATATTATTATTTTTATTTATCAGCATGGTAATAGCACCTGGCAAGAACTTTGGCATAAAATAATAGGATTTCAGGAAAATGTTATTATAAAAAGATAGTATCATTTACCTTTAGAATTACATAGTTCATATTTTACTCTTGCACAATTTATGAATATATTTAGTATATTTAAAGAACTTTACTAATATAATCCTCTTGGTCATTTGATTTTCTTTTAAAAATAATTTTGCAGTAATTTTACCACCTTGTAGAGTTAAATTTTCTTTTATCAGTCCATGGAACTTTCAATATTCTTCTCCAGCACCATGATTCCAATGCATCAATTCTTCTTTGTCCTTCCTTATTCTATGTCCAACTTTTACATACATATGAAGCTTAAGTCAGGCACATCTTAGTCTTCCTGGTAACTCCCTTGCTCTTCAGTACTCTAAACAGTGGGTGTGCAACTGAGTTACTTAATGCACTATGTCACTTGATATCTTGACTGCTATTTCCATGAGCATTAATAGGATATCCAAGTTAGACAAAGTCCCTGACAACTTCAAACTTTTCTCCATGTATCATGGTGTTGTTTATTGGTTCAGTTGTAAAGATATTGATCTTATCTACTTTAAGTCAAAATTCAGACTGAGGATTGCAATTCTTGATCTTCATTAGCAAGTGCTTGAATTCTCCTCACTCTGAACAGGCAAAGTTGCATCATCTGCATATCACCGGTTGCCAATAAGCCTTCCTTTAATTTTGATGCTGTGCATTCTCTCATCTAAGCCAGTCTTTCTGATAATTGTCTCAGCATTCAGATGGAATAAGTATGTTGAGAGAATAAAACCCTGATGTATGTCTCTCCTAATTTAGAACCATTACTAATTCAGTATTCCATTGTTCTGTTTGAACAACTGCATCTTGATCCATATACAAGTTCTTCAGGAGTACCCTGAAGTGCTCTGGGATCACCATTCTTCTCAAAGTTATCCAGTTTATTTTGGTCCACAGGGTCACTTGCCTTCCCATCGTCCAGGAAGCACAATTAAACATTTTTCTTGTATTCTCTGCTTTCAGCTTCGATCCAGTTGACATTAGCCATGATGACCCTTGCTCCAAATCCTCTTCTGAATCTGGTTTGAACTTGTGGAAATTCCCTGTCAAAGGGCTGCCACAACTGTGGTTGAATGATCTTCAGCAAGGTTTTATTTGCTTGCAATATCATAAAGCATCATCTATATTGCTCGGGCACTCTATTGGACCACCTCTCTCTGAAATAGGAATGCATAGGAATCTCATCTAGTTGACCCAAGCTGTGTTCCGAATCCCCTCACACAGATGAGCGAGTGCTCCAGTGCTTCTAGAAGATTTCCATTCCTGGAGCTTTGTTTTCAGGTAATCCACTCAGAGCACTTTGAACATATTCTTTCGGTGTCAGAATTGTTGACTCTTATGCTACTGCCTGAAATAGTGGCATATTAACTCTTTCTTTTTGGTACAATGATTTTATGTAATTTTTCATCTTCTCTTGATGCTTTCTATATCATAATCTGATAATTCAAAATTAATAGTCATCATTCAATCACTGTAATCATTGTTTTTTAATCTTTTGTTGTATTAGCCATCAGTTATTGATGTTATTAACAGAATCTCAGATTCAAAATCTCTGATTCTTATGTTTAAGTGATTAGTTATTACTGATTTTATGATTTTGGTTTTATGTGTATATATAGATTGTATAGTATAGTATACTATACTATACTATGTATAGTAGAGATTTTAATTAATTGTGACACCTAGAAAATTAGATATTTTTAATAATCAGTCTCATGATTGATCTACTTATGCATTCTCACAAAACTTTTTTATGATCCTCATTGTTTTAATTTAACAAATACAGTTTACTAAGTATCCTGCTGAAATTTTCTAGCTAACTAATAAAGATTATATTAATTGAATAGACCATTCCTTTTGGTTTAAATATTTATCTATCCCCCATAGTAAGTTGGAAGAAAAAATATACTTTTTAGACTTAATTTTAATAATGACTTTTGATAAAAGGAATATGATGTGATTTATTTTAGTGAATTTAGATATTAGTGTAACTCTCTTGTTTTTATGAATTAAATAAATCAGATATTCTTAACTTGATACTTTTCACTTGTATATGTCCCTTTATTATGACTTGTCCCTTTATTATGACTATATGTTGTAAAGTAGATATTCATTGCAAAAGAGGAAGACCTAAATGAGGTGGATTGGCACAATGGCATCCTACTGGCGATGTGTGAAATCAGGCAGTGTCTTGTGTTTAAATGGAGCTTTTGAGTAGGAGCTTATCCAAATAAATATCACCTAAGAGCAATATCAACAACAATATGTTGCTTTGAAAAAGGGCATGGATTTAAATGGAATTGAGTCTTCAAGTTCGTTTGAGGTATTATAAGGCAAATTCTGTGTACTTCAGGTTTGGAAACATAACACTAATTGTGCCAAGTGGTGCACATATTTTATAACAAAAAGCCTTGTTACTACATAAATATAGTTTACAGTAAAAGAATGTCAATGATTCTTAACTTGTACATCAACAATTTATTTAATTATCTTATGAATGTGCCTTTATTAGTAACAGATGCTGATAATAAACTATACAGAATTAAATGCTTAAATAGCATTGTGCAAAAAAGAGGAACTATTTAAGTTAAGCAGCAAGAATTTTGTATCCGTTAATGTTCTCTTATACAAAAGAAGACAAGAGCAAACCATATTTTGTTTTGGGAAATTGATAGTTATTTCTAGGTTTTCCTTAATAGAATTTGTATTTTAAAAGTGGAAGCAATATAAGTGGTCACATGATTAAATAGTTCAAAATTTTCATATATTAATTAGCCGCTAATATATATTACGCCTCAAAGCCTTCTTATATACTCTGAGATGTATAGATGAATTACAAACGTCATGAAAATATGTTGCCATATACGCTATAGGGACAAAATTTCAAGAAATCCTTCCCAAGGGTTATTGCAAGTTTAATTTTTTTTAATTGAAAGAGTTTGAAGTGTCATCTGTCTATATAGAAGCAGGATTCATTGGTTAAGAGAATATAGTATAATAACTCGATACTGTTGTTGGAGCCACTGAGTTGGTTCCTGCCCCTATGCACAACCGAGGAAACACTGCACAGTGCTGCGCCACCCTCACAGTGGTTTCTGTTCTCGACTTCCTGTTGCAGCCACTGTATCCAATCAGCTCCTTGAGGATCGCTCTCTTATTTGCCGTACTTCGCTTTGTCAAGCATGACGTCCTTCTACAGGAACTAGTCTCTTGACAATATGTCCAAAGTATGTAAGACACTTTTATCACTGCCATCCTTGCCTCTAGGAGCATTCTGGGCCAGATTCTGGCTAAAGTGACCAGATTTTTAATAGGACTCCATTGACCGGGGGGTGGGTTCTTGATTAAATATTTGGTCTATATGGAGCAACAAAAATTGTCATAGAATGCAAAAATAGTATTGTAATATATTTATTTTAATTTTAAAATACCATGGGATGTTGTTAAATTGTTAAAAAGCGGGACACCTGATCACCTTATTGTGATGGGTAGGTTTGTTATGCCAGCATGGCCACAGAAGATTGGTGGGTCTGTTGTGAAGGCACGGCCAATGAACACGTGGGATGAATTGAAGGGCAGAGATAGGAAGGGTTAGTGAGTCCCTCCCTCTCTTTTGCTTTTGGATCTTTGGACCAGCTAGCTGCCTTGTTCGTTTTGTGCCTTAACCTCCAAGCAACACTACCCGTTGGACACCTAATCGTGGACTGTGGAGCTGTGAGTGGAGGTTCCTTTAAGCCCTACTTCGCCACGCTCCTTGGATATACATCACTTCAGCTGGAGACTGTTGGACTTTGTCATTTGGCTGACTGTTGGCGACCTGCTTTGCTGCTTGCTGCCTGTGACCAGATAGCCTGAATTGCTCTACAAAGGACCACTCAGTGGCCCTCCAGACTTGAAGGACTGCCAGTCTTCTAGCTGTCTCACCCAAGTGAGTTGCACTGAGCAATCTGTACTGCTTTATAGATAGTTAACTGTTTCTTTCTTATCTTATATACCTTTAGGTATATATAAATATATAAAAAGAATTACTAGTGTCCTGATTTTATTTCTCTAAGAGAACCCTGCCTGACACACTTATCCTATATTCATTTATTTTATCAGTGCATGCTTCTTTCAATATTTTTCCCAACATCATAGTACAAATGCACCAATTTTTCTTTTTTCTTCCCTATTCAGTGTGCAACTTTCACATGTATATGAGATGGTTAAAAAATATCATGGCTTGAATAAGATGGATCATAACCCTCAAAGTAACATCCATGCTATTCAGCACAAAATAGGCCGGGTGCAGCAGATTTACCAATTTGCAAAGCATGTTTTAAATTCTTGACTACTGCTTCCATGTGCATTAATTAAAATCCAAGCAAGACAGAATCTTTGCCAACTTTAAACTTTTCTCCATTTATTTTATGCTACCTATTGTTCTAGTTATAAACATTTGGGCTTTCTTTACACTGAGTTGTATCCAGAATGAAATTCTTGATCTTCATAAGGAAGTGCTTAAACACCTCTTCACTTTCAGAAATCAAGGTTGTGTTATCTGCATATTGTCCATTGTTAATAAGCCTGCCTCTAATGCAAGTGACCCATTCTTCTTCATAGAATCCAGTTTCTCTACTTAGTTGCCATGCAGTTTGAATAAGTATGGTAAGAGGATACAACCCCGATGTACACCAATTCTGACTTTAAATCATACAGTCTTCTGCTATTCTCTTCCCATCTCTGCCTCTTGATCCATGAACTTGTGTTCTTAATAAGCATAATGAAGTGTTCCCAAGTTGCAGTTCTTCTCAAGGCTAATCATAGTTATGATTCAAACTGTTGAATATCTGTCTGCATTGTCAGTGAAACACAAGTGTTTCGATCTTTCTGGTATTCTCTGCTTTGAGTCAAGATCCCTCTGGATCTTGATAACTTTTATTCCCTATCTTTTTTTAATCTAGCCTGAATTTCTGGCAGCTCCCTGTCCATGTCCTACTGCAAACTTTTTGGGATGACCTTCAGCAAAATATTATTAGCATGAAATATGATGCTATTCTGTAATTTGATTCTTTGGGGGGGTTCATTTTTATTTGGAATGGGTACAAATATGGATCTCTTCCACTACTGGCCAAGTAGTTGTCTTTGAATTTTCTTGGCAGGTTTCCAGTGCTTTATCAGTTTATCTGGGGTCTTGTGTTTGACCAATACTTTCACTACAACTTGGACTTCTTTCACTACCCTTGGTTCTTGCTCATTTGCTATGTTGAATGGTTGAATGTTTGCTATATTTGCTAGGTTGAATGTCACCTAATTATATTTTTGGTACATAGACTCTATCTCTCCAGTTTTCTTCATCTGGTAATATTTGGTCCATAGAATCTTTCAATATTGTTCCTTCAGGCTTGACATTCTTTTTTTAGTATTTTGTGTTTAATGTATGCTGGATGTGTTCTTCATTGTTGTTTTTTAACTCTAGGTCTTTTCATATTCCATTATAATATTTGACTTTGTCTTCTTAAACTCATTATGAGTTGTGCTCCATCAGAAAATAAATGTCTCAAAGGATTTATTTCCACAGGCTTTGCTTCACTGGTCTTCTTATGGTGAACTTTACTTTAAGAAGGCTGTCCTTCTTCAGTCATATTTTGAGTGTTTTCAGACCTAAAAGGCTCATCTTCTGACACTATCTCTGACAATGTTCAAATGTATTCTAGCATCTATATTCATAGAATCGGTGCTTTGATGCTATACATAGTATATTCCGTGGCTAATTCTTCTGAAGATATTCTGTCTTCATAGTCTGCTATTATTGTGGATGCTCCACTGAATCTTGTTCACTTTGGGTGACCCTACTAGTATTTGAAATACCAGTGATTTAGCTTCCAACATCACAGCAATACACAAACCAGCACAGTAGGACAAACTGACAGACTAGTGGTGGATCTCTTCAATGAGCAAATCTTCATCTATTCCACAGTCACCCCTTCACTTCTTCTACTGATATTGATATTGATATTGATTGATATTGATATTGATACTGATATTGATATTCATTTTCTCTTCCCACAGATGCAATTTTATTTCAGCTCTTTGACACCATCACTTCTGTTTGCTTTAACTACTCTATATTTAAGAGCAAGTTTCAGTGTCTTCTGAGAGTTACTTTGATCTTTTCTTCCCTCCTGTCTTTTTAATGATTGATTTTTTCATGAATGACGTTCTTTAAGTTTTCCCACAACTAATCAGGTTTTCTTTAATTTCTGATCAATGTGCTATATTTGTTCTTGAAATTTTGATAGGAAAGACTCAACTTCACATTTTGGCTCTTGTGAATTTATGTTAATTTTCTTCATTGTCAACTTGAAGTTTCATACGGGCAATTGATGCTGTATTTCACAGGCAGCCCTTGGCCTGAATTTATGTGTGATATTAAGCTTCTCTAAAATCTCTTCTCACAGATGTAGTTGATTTGATTTCTGAGTATTCCTTCTAGTGAAGGTCATGTGCATAGTCAAAATTTGTGCTGCTGAAAATGGTATTTTCTAATAACAAGTTGTTGGTTTTACAAAATTCTATTATGGGACATCAGCTTCATTACTATCTTCAAGGCCATATTTCATAGCTACTCTTCTTTCCTCCTTGTTTCCAACTTCAGCATTACATTGGACAATAATTATCATAGCATCTTGATTACATATTGGATCAACTTCAGACTGAAGACAGGCAGAATCCTTCAATTACTTCATCATGAGCAATGTTGATTGTTGCATACATTTGAATAATCAATGTATTGATTTGATTTCCTTGAAAGTGGATAGATATAATTTGATTACAGAGAGCACGTACTTCAAGATAGATTCTCAAAATGTTCTTTTCGGATATGAATGATATGCCTTTCCTCTTAAGTGTGTCATTATCAGCATATTAAATCATATTATTTTTCTCATTCAAAATTACCAATACCATATCTACCTGTATGTTTCCATTTCATTTTTGTTCCATTTTAATTTTTCTAGATCCATACATGACATATGGCAAATTCTGATTAGTAGATTTTTTTCCCCAAGCTGTTTTGTCTCATGATTCTTTTAAATCATGCACTATCAGCAAAAGAAGGTCCCCAGGTCCTTTCCTCTCACAGGCTTTACTCCATTGGCATCATCGTGATGAACTCTACTTTGAGAAGACTGCTCTTTTACAGTTATACTTTGAGAACCTTCTGACCCAAAGAGCTCAGCTTTCGATACTCTATCTCACAATATTCTGATTCAGTTCAACCTTCCCATAATCTTCAACAGTGTTTCTCTGGCTAATTCCCCCAAGTTGACAGCCTTTTATTCATAGTATGTTCTTATTTTAGAAGCTCTACTGAAACCTGTTGCTGGGGATGACCCTCTTCGTATTTGAAGTGCCAGCAACAGAGCATCCAGCATCACAACAGCACATACGCCTCCAGACAGACTGACAGACAAGTGGTAGAAAAGGCAACAGTTTTTATTCCAATGAAAATATAATAAAGAAATAATTTAAAGGAAATTATGTATTTTGTATAAAAACATATTTATGAATAACTTTACATATATGATAGTAATAACTATTTTTCCCATAAGAATACTACAGATTCCAGGTCTAGCTACTCAATTCTAAACCTAATCTGTTGATCTACTCAACCCCTTAAAAATAGGATTTGTTTTGCTTTTCTTATTTGCTAATTCCTTTTCACCTCTTCTTTTTCTGATACCTCAAATTAAAGTGTTTGGGATGCTGTGCTGTGTCACAAGAGACAGTAATTCCATCATCGTCTTAAATTGCCTGAAGATAGCTGGCAATTTATCCCTGCCTCTAGATTGAAAGAAATCGGATCACCAAATATTTGTTGTCCCCCACAATTCTGCTGCCTCCTTTCCAGGAGGAATCAGTGTCCAGTGGTTATTAATTCAGAATTACACAAATTCAGCCCCCTTACCTCCCAGCTCTCTTTGTTCTCCCTTCCCTTTATCAGTCTTTTAGATGTTTGACTGAAGATTATGTTTCTTCTGTACCAATTCCTCAATCTTCTCTCTTGGGTTCTGCTTATTATAATTCTGCCATATCATCTCTGATAGTGTGCCTCAAAATATTCCTTAAATACAAACTTCCATTTTTGGAAATATTTTCCAAGGACTTTGTCAAAGTGAGTATATGAAATTGTGCACAGCTTATGTTACAAGGTAATTTTACTTGAATCACCTAGAAACTACTACAGCCCTATGTAAGAAAGGAGACCCACTTTTAACTTAGGCTCAAAATGAAAGGACGTTCCTTTGCCTTAGGACATAACATGACTGATGGACCCCCAAGAAGTGAAGACATTTTAGAAGACAGAGCTGCAGCCACAGCAGACAGGAATACACTAAAACTGTGGCAACCTTGTGAAGGAATTAGCATAATGTAGAACATCTCAGAGGTAAACAGAGATATGAAAATGAATTGATATAATTCTACTTGAAATAATCTTTAGGTCTTTATAATTTCAAAAACTATTTAGTGATAATACCTTAAAAAGCCATTGTCAGAAAGAAAAGAATCAACAGAAACTGAACAGTTTATTTGAATGCAATTAAGCCAACACTTATTAAATTCTTATTATATTTTCCTCACACTGTTCTCCATGCTGAGAACATAACAGCAAAGCATGTAGATAAAAAATGTTACCTTAGTCCTGATATGCATCAAAGGAGGAAATAAGACCAGAAAAATAACTATATAAGGAACTGAAATTTTATATAGGTTAGAAAAGGAAGTTTGTCAAAGATGATATTTGAAGAAACATCTGAATAAATTAATTGAATGAAGCATTTAGATATCTGATGTATGAAAATGAAAGATTAATTTTAAGAAAGACTTGAGTACAGCTTTTGTGGGAAATTGTTTGTTAATGTTTAGTTGGTTCTTTAGTAAGGTAAAAGCAGAACTCATCACTCTTGCTCACCCACTTCTCATCTTTGAACAGCTCTTCTCTACCTGGCATCATCCGAAGTGCACTGCCTGCCCTGTCTTTGTGGCTGTTACCTGAGGCAGCTGGATTCATCTCATTCTTGAGTTCTGGCATGAAATGATGCTGGTTTCTGAGTCTTCCCCATGAATGATTTCGAGTGAAGTCCAAGTGAGTCATGGGGTTTTCACTGGCTGATTGTCAGAAGCAGGTCTAGAACATCTTCATCTAATTATATACTAAGAGCTGATCAAATGCATTGCAATGCAAAGACAGCCACTAGCAGATGGATGATAGTTGCAAAAGTTCTTTGGCCACAAATGTAGTCCAACCCATCCATATTAGAGTAATGATCTTCACTACTTAATGACCCCTGTCTCTGTATACAAAAAGAAGGAACAACGGCAGTGCAGTTATTCTAGAGGATGATGCCCCATAGGGTCTGAGAATGTAAATTTTTATA
Organism: Nesogale talazaci; assembly: GCA_004026705.1. Classification (NCBI taxonomy): domain Eukaryota; kingdom Metazoa; phylum Chordata; class Mammalia; order Afrosoricida; family Tenrecidae; genus Nesogale; species Nesogale talazaci. The sequence continues at coordinate 3,768 of PVJH01011730.1, read as the reverse complement.
AGAGCAGAGAGTTTGATCTTTCTTTTGTAGAATGCCTCATGAGTTTGAACAACGAATACTTTTCTTAACAGTATAAGCCTATCCCATACTACACACTGACATCTGAATAATTCCTGTGATAATATTTTAAATATCATATAGTCCATAACATAGTCAAGGTTACATTTTTCTTGAAATACATCTATCCCAGCACATGGTAGAGAATTAATTTTAAAATAAAGATAAATACAGACTGAGCCTCAGTGGCGTAGTGGTTGTGGGTGGGACTGTGGCCCCCAGGGTTGGCAGTTCAAATCCAGCAGCAACTCTCTAGGAGCAAGGCTGTGCCTCCTACTCCCACCAGGGGGCAGTTATGTCCACAAAAACAAGCAAACAAAACCAAAATAAAGATAAATACAATTCTACTATCTGAGTCTTCCATTCAGGACAGCAATGTTTGCCTCCATGCAGAGTGCAAGAGCCGTTCAAAATAGTAGAATATGTTAACTTCTGAGGCTGGTTTTTGTTGTAGCACAATGTGGTATTTGAGACACACCTATGTTATATGTGCCATTGAAAAGTACTACATTGTACAAATATGCCCATTTGTTTTTGCACTCACCTGCAAAACGTTTGGGGCTATTTCCATTTTTTCATTATTATGAATTATGTTGCTATAAAGATTTGTGTACATATGTTTGTGAGAACAGAAAATTTAATCTCCATATGATAGATGCCTACAAGTGAGACTCCTGAGTCTTATGGTCAGCACAAGTTAAATTAAGAATTTCCTAGGTCATGTTTCACAGTGAGGGTAGAGATTTAACCTTTATTCCAGTTCTGGATGTGCTGTGTCCTTTCTATGACTTAGTCCTATCAGTTTTTTGAAGGTTATTCTAGCTTTTCAAATAGATATATCCCATTTTGGTTTAAAGTTGCAGTTTTCTAATTATTAGTTGTGTTTGTGTATTTGAAGGAGTTAACCACAGAGTTCTTTAGCAATTTGTTCAATTCATTTGCACATTTTAAAATTGATTTCTGTGTTTCCTTGTGGAATTTTGAGTTGTATTTGATTATAAATCTTTCATTAATTATACACTTGGAAAAAAGGCTGCATCTATACCAACAGCTCCTTTTCTCACAATTTTAGCAATTATTAACAGAGCAAACATTTTTAAGTTTGATCAAACCCAACTTATACTTTTAAATTCATCACGCTTTGGTGCTCTTGGTAAGAATTGTTTCCATAGACCAGGAATGTGACTAGCCTTGTTATCATAAAGAGTTCAGTGGAAAACAAATTATTGTAGACACAATTAGGCTAAAATTACCACCGTATCATATGATCTCCTCTTTGACCCATTTAAAATTTTCTCTAGGATTTAACATTTCCTGTTTTTTCTTTTATATTATTATTGTTATTATATGCTTTTTTAAATATCAAGATAGGTAAGTCTATAGAGACAGTGACTGCATCAATGTTTTGTTTTGCTTGGGAGGGAGGGCATTAATGACATGGGAGGTTGAGGGAAATAGCTAATAATAATGAATTCAAGAAAAGAATCTGTTTTAAGATTGGTTTGGTGATGGTTGTACAACTCTCTTTAATATTATCAAACTATTGAGTTGGTGATATGTAAATTATATGCAAATAGAACAATTAAAAACAGAAGCTTACAAATAAAACAGAATTCTTTCCTTAAACTATACTCTACATATTTTTTCTTTAATATAATAATTTTATATACTTCTACTTTTGCATTTGTGCCTATGCTCTACTTTTAATTATTTTTGCTATAGGAGCTGAGGTATAGCTCAAAGTTCATCTTTGACTTATGAATGCTCTATATGTTTTAAAGTCTATATTTTCTCCCCCAAAATGTTATATTTTGTCTTTGTCAAAATGAACTGACTATATGCATGTAAGCTTATCTTTGGACTCTCTATTCTGTCACATTGACCTCAATCATCTATCCTTTCATCAATATCATATTGGCTTGACTGATTTTATTTTTGTAATTTGTCTTTGAATTGAAAAGTCTGTGTTCATCTCGTTTTCTTTTTAAGAATTAATTTGACTATTAAAGTGAGTTTCCATTCCCATTTAAATTTTTTAAATCATGTTATTTATATATAAATATAATCCTGCTCAGATTTTCATTGGGGTTCTGTTTGATTTACAGATCCACTTGATTATAATTGATACACACCTACATTGAATTTTCAATCCATAGATGAGGTGTATTTACACTTATTTGGTTTTCTTTTATTTCATTCATTCTGTTTTAGGTGCTATTGAATCATTTGCAAATAACAGTCACTCATTTGCAAAGAGAAAGAGAGAGATAGAGAAAGAGAGAGAAAGAGAGAGAGAGAGAGAGAGAGAGAGAGAGAGAGAGAGAGAGACTGCCTGTTTTTGTGCCATTCTCATAATGCCTGAGCTTTTTGCAGCAATCATTCGGGCAAGCCGTCTCACTAAGGGGCACCTCATTTTTTTTTCTGACTTTAGTCAGCATGGTGTACTTCTTCAGAGAGAGGCTGCTCTTTCTAACATGTGCAAAGCATGTGAGACAATTCTTGCTATTCTGATCATATTTCTTACAAAGCTGATTTTTCTCCTTTTTCTAAAAGTCTATAGCATAATTAATATTTTTTTTATCAATACCATACATTAAAGGCATCAATTCTTCTTTGGGCTTCTTTCCTGATTTTCCAGTTTTCCTTTTTTTAAAAGTAATTGAAGATTACTTTTGGAGTAATGGCTGGAGTAACACCCACCTTAACCATCACAGTAGCGTTTTGCTTTTCAATACTTTAAAGAAGATCTCTTACCAAATTGCTCAATTCAATATGACATTTTATTCCCAACTACAGGTTCCATGACTGTTTACTGCCAATCAAAATCAAATGAAAATCCTTGACAATGACAACTTTCCCTCATTCACTTTGATGGTACTTATTGGTTTAGTTGTGAGGATTTTTTTTGGCATCACTGCCCTCTGGTGGGAGTGGGAGGCCCAACCTTGCTCCTGGAGTGCTGCAGCTAGATTTGAACTGCCAAGCCAGTGGACCGCAGTCCCGTGCTCAACCACTACGCCACTGGGGCTCAGCTGAGGAATTTTTTTTTTTACCTTGAGGTGGAATGGATTATTGTAAATGTTAATCTTCTTTAGTTCATTGCTGTTCATTACTTTTTCCTTTGATTTTACTAAATCTATTTGTCATTCTGAGACTGATTTTTATATTACTTGAGATTTCCTATGTAGATAATCATGCCATCTGAAAATAGAATAGATTTCACTTACTTTTCCAAGTTTAATATGTTCATTTTTTGTATATTACTGAGTTATTAAAATTTCCTGTTTTATTTTTCATAATTCAAATTGTTCTGCTTTTTATTTTATCTCCTTATATAATATTTTTACTATTCCTCCAGGTGTTTCAATGTACATACCTCTGTTTTGCATTTTTAAATAATATTTTGCTTGTTTAAATACAACAGAAATTTTTCATTCATAACAATCCGTAAAACTTCCTCTTCTGTTTCATTTGACCTATTTAGTGTTTAATCCTTAGCATTATCACAATATTTATTGGAAATCTAGAACAGTTAAGTTTAAAATAAGCTAATCAGCTCAAATCATGGTATCAGCAAGGCCCTATTCTCCAGAAGATCTTGGAAATTATCTGTTACTTACCTTTTTCAACTTCCAGTGGCTGGAAGAATTCCTTGACATAGAAGAAGTAGATCTCTTCAATCTCTGTTTTAATCTTCATATTGTCTTCAAA